>OY731406.1:54418042-54686475 GCA_963425845.1 Sphenostylis stenocarpa
AAATCGATCATCTATATATAAAAAGATAAATCGATCCATCGATTCGATTACTATTAGTGACTCGAATTTTTCGATCACTATTAAACATTTTTCTAAGTATCGACCGAATCGATGATCGATTTTGTGATGGAATCAATGATCGATTTCCGTGATCTGAAATTTTAGTCACTAAATCAGTCACTAAATATAAAACTGAAATCGATCATCGATTCGGTTACTATCGATGATCGAATTTTTCGATTACTAATTTCGAGTCATTATTAACCATTTTTCTAGTAGTGTCTCTGGATTAAATTCTAATTGCTCCGAAGATACTGTCCTCTTAAACGTATAAATCAAAAGAGTAACTCAAGCAAATATTAGCACAAACTAAAAACTAAATAATAATAATAATAATAACGATGATAATAATGATAATAATAATAATAATAATAATAATCACGATGATAATAATAATAATAATAATAATAATGATAATAACGATGATAATAATAATAATAATAATAATAATAATAATGATAATAATAATAATATTAATAACAATAACGATAATAAAGATGATAATAATAATAATAATAACGATGATGATAATAATAATAATAATAATAATAATAATAATAACGATGATAATAATAATAATAATGATAATAATAATAATAATAATAATAATAATAATAGAAATAAAAATAAAATACTCAATAAACTAAACAAAGAATTCTCAAAGAACACCGTTCCCGACAGCATGCGCAGAAATACTTGTTGAATTATTGGCAAGCGTACCAAAATTATCAATCGCAGATATAGTATTTCGATTAAATAAAAGTCGATCCTACGAGGAACGGTTTCAATGGAAATTCTCAATTATGCTTACTAAGTAGATTAAAACAGATTGGGTTTTGCAAATAAGAGTTGAATTGAAATTAAATGACAAAGAACTGTAAATTGTTGAGAAAATATCAATTAAAGGTACTTAGAATTGGCTTCCTTCCTTATCCCTCTTTTGTAATGACTATGTCAATTAAGAACGTCAATTAACCTAACAATGTTGATGACACCTACTCAAATCATCCATGTTGACTCCTCACACATGAAATTCATAAGAAAACCTAATAAATGTTGATTCCTCACATAATTAACAGATTTTCCAACATTAGGGTAGGGTGTTAAGAAATTGATACATTCATTCCATTCCTGGCAATTAACGTAACAAATATTCTTACCGTGATCTAGGGTTCAAGATATATTTTCCAATCATACCTCAAACAATCAAGAATAAATCATTCCAAAGCATAAAGGATAAGAATAACAACGTCAAAGCATAGATTAAGATCTCAAAATATCACCATGATACAAAAGAGTTCAAAGGAAGTGCACCGAATCTTAAGAGAATGAAGTTAGTCACTCATGTTGGTCATTGCAATGCTCCAATTGATGAAGAAGTGAAGAATTGATGAAGATTAGACTAGACAAAACCCTAACAGTAGTCGTGTCTCCTCTCCTCCAAGACTGCTTCCTTTTTCTCAAAACACAACTTATCTTTTTATAAGAGAATTTGGGTCGGACCTTGCATCATTCATTCACTTAAGCGCTCTTCTTTTTTTCAATTTTACTCCAATTATGCTGATAATTATGCTCCTTACTCTTGTATCAAGGTATTCTCGAATTCATCATATATTGGGAGAAAAATATATTAGAATTAACATAAGTTAAGTGGTTTCATAACAATTCAAGGCATAATTATATCAACTTTTTACCACTTAACATAAATAAAGCAATGAAAGAGAAGAGAAATAAAAAGAACCTCCATAGCAAGCTTTTATTACAAATCTTCAACTATGAGGATGCGTTTTGGCAATCCCCGCACTACATAGACTCTCCTCCCCGAATACGGGACCGACACTACAAAAACTTTAAGAAGAATCGAATGTCGGAAGAACTTCCTTAACCGATTGTTACCGTATAGGCAATCGGAGAGATCATTCGAAAGAGGGAGAGAAGAGAGGAGTGAGGTGTGTGAAAAAATGTCACCTAAGGTCCCTATTTATAGTTATTTCAGCCAGCAAACTCAGGACGGCCGTCTCAGGCCAAGAAAACAGGGACAACGGTCCAAAATGCTTGGGGCGGCCGTCTCAAGCTATTTTTTGGGTTGAGACGCGCGTATCACATCTAGGACGTGCGTCTCGCCTGTTTGGGACGACTGTCTCGCTTTCTGGGACGGCTGTCTCGAGTGTTCTGGTCAAATTTTGTGTTCTGGGACTCCAGGGAAGCTTTCTTTTCTTCAGACGAAAACCGGTTGATGCCAATGGACGTCCACCGAGGCTTTACCCACCTTTAGAGAGAAAGTCTTCTGGTATTTATTGAGAGGTCAGGCAAAATTAGGTGTCTACATTGATAATAACTTAAATTTTAAGATATTTTATCAAGTTTTTAGTTTCTTTGGAATTTCCTATCTACTTTGGAATTTTTTTGTCCGACATAGTTTATTGGAAAAAAAATAAAAATCTCCATAACTACACAAAATTTAATTACGGAAATAAACCTTTTATTGTAATACTAAAAATTAGGCTGCCGGTGGTCGAAATCCCAACTATATTTTTAATTTTTTAAAAATAATTTATAATAAAAAAATTATTTAAAATTTTAAATAATAATTTATTTTATGTATTAATATATTATTTTTATTTGATAATAATAGTTTTGATATTATTTTAAATTTAAAATATTATATTATATATTTATTAATATAATATAATTTTTAATATCATATATATAATCATTTAGTATTAATATACTATAATTATTTAATTTATTTTAATATAAAATAATTATAATTATAATAATAAACCTAAGAATATAAAAAATACAAAGAAGAACAAAAAAATAAACATTGTATAACATAATTTTTTCCGAAATACACTTCTCATCATTTTTTTTAAATATTAGAAATTAAAACCAATGCTGTATAAATTAATTTATAGACATGTATAATTATTTATATAAGATAATTAAAATATATTTTTTAATATGAACCATTATCAAAATATTTGATTTTATCTAAGGTTGATTAGATTGAGTTTGATAACCTCTAAGAATCTATAAATAAATAAATAAATAAATATATATATATATATATATATATATATATATATATATATATTTTTAGGGAGAAAAATATGATAAGTTTTGACAAATGTCAACATCTTAAAAATGAAGAAAAAAAATAAAAAATAAATTCTATCAAATAATGACTATACATAATATATAAAATATGAATTTTCTATTTTATGTATTTTGTTATATTAGGCCTTTATATTGTTAGACAAATGACATTTAGAGGGGTGAATAGATGCACAAATTAAAAGTTTATTTTAAGATGTCCAATATTTATTAATTCAATTTTAATTATCAAATTGAACAAAGATAAAGTGGAAGCAATATAATCAGAGAGATATAGGGAAAGATATAAGTGCACAGATACAGGGAAAACAAAGGAGAGTAATGCAATAAAAGAAAATGAGTAATTAAGGGAAAAGAAGAGCATACACTAATTTATATTGGTTCGGGTATAGTCAACCCTACATCTAGTTCCCAGTCACCTTTAACACAAGAGTGACCACAATTCACTATCTTTAAAACTCAGTTTACAAATTACAATCAACTCAGCAGAGGAACCAGTAAAGAGTAAACTAATTAAAAAGATAATCACCTCCTTAGAAATCCACTAAAGATGAACACCTCCCTAGAATCTCACTAGGAATGAACACCTCCTCTGAACAAATCAAAGGATGAAAAGCTTCTCCTTTGCCACCAATATACAAAGGATGAACACATCCCTAGAATCACACTAGGGATGAACACCTCCCCGAACAAATCAAAGGATGAAACAAGACCACACCTCCTAGGAATAAAACAAGGGATGAAACAAGATCACACCTCCTAGGAACAAATTAAGGGATGAAACAAGACCACACGTCCTAGGAACAAATCAAGGGATGAAAAGACCACACCTCCTAGGAACAAAGGATGAACAGTTCCAAAACAGGAAACCCTAAATAACACAATCAATTAAATAAGAACAATCACACCTGGTAATGGAGACAATAAATTGTAGAAACCTGTAGAATACCAACCTCCAAGAATAAATGTGATTAACAATGAAAGTGCAAAAGACAATATGAAAAAGTTTTCTCAGGAAACCTAAAAGTGTTCTGGTCTTGCTCAGAATTCTTTTCTCAAAACTGATAAAATGTAAATTGAATTTTCGAATTCTGTAATTGTGTATTTTTTATTTTTCATCAAAACTCATTGTAGACCCCAAATCTTGCCCGACCTCCAAACAAAGAGTAAAAGACCTCCTATTCGAAGATGGACGAAGCCTAAGAAGCCACTAGGAGAGACTATTAGGCCCCATACTAGGATAGGAGAGATTTTCTGCACAAAAATAAGGTTTCTCGCCTTTTTAGGGACGAGACCGCCGTCTCAAAATCGAGACCGCCGTCTCGCCACCTGCGAATGGCGAGACGGCGGTCTCGCTTCCCGGGACGACGGTCTCACCATCTGCGAAGGGCGAGACGGCGGTCTCGCCACTTTGGCATGGCGAGACGGCGGTCTCGACCCTGTCTGACGAGACGACGATCTCGACCTGTCAGGCGCGAAAAACTATAAATAGGGGGCTCCATTCCCTCATTTCCACACACCACACAGAGTTTTCTCCTCCTTCTCTCTAGAAAATCACTAGTTTCTCTCTCTAGAATCCCTCCGACGCATTTCCGGAGCTTCTGAGTGTCTTTAGAGTGTTTTTCGAGCGTTCCGAGAAGTTTCCGACGCTGTGTAGAGTGAAAGGCTGCCACAAAGCACCCTATATTTTTAAGAATTAATATAAAAGCGTGTTTCGGAGGTTTATATTCTCCCTCTCTACTTTTATCGCTTTAATTTTAAATTATGCAATAGATACTAGGGCCATGTAGTCGTAATTTTAAATTCCGCGGAATAAAAGGGTAAAAGTGTAATTTTCACCGGTTTAAATATTTTTAAATAAGCTGGCCTGTCATAGGGAACCCGAAAGGGGCGTCGTAAAGGAACTAACACTTCCTTTACACGTAACTAACTCCCTTACCCAACTCTGGTTCTAATGACCAAAGTTGGTTTTTCGAAAACCAACGCCTTTTAAATCATTTTCTGATGTTTCCGGTAAAAACATCGGTGGCGACTCCACATAACCCTTTCAAAACTAGCTTTTGGATTAGCCCGGTTATCGGACAATCCAAGAGTGCCTTTTCAAAAACCTCGCCCCTAGGTTCAGCCCGATTATCGGACAACCTAAAGGCGTTGTAACCACCAACAAAAAAACGCGAAAATCAAAAGGGTCGAAACCATCGCGTCGCTCCGACCGCCTCTTTTTGATGGTGGCGACACTCATTTAAAGAGGAAAATAGCATCAAAAAAGAGTCGTTGGTCATTAATACTTTCGTAGAGAAAAATTAGGATGTATTAAAAAGTATTTATTCTTTAAAACATATATTTTTTTCAAATTTGAACTGCCATAATCGATTATGACAAAGAGAAAATTATTTTTCCATTTCTGATGCATCATAATTAATTATGACATTGAAAAATGTCATGTTACAAAATTTTATCATACTTATGCTTTGGAGGCTTATGCATAATACCACTTCATCAACTTGTACCTCTATATCCAGTATTCTAAGATTCTATCTAGTTTTCAAGAATCATATTGGACTTACTTGATGTTTGAATGAAATCTTTATCAAAATCATATATTGGGCTTGCTTGAGTTTTGAATGTTGTTAACTTGAATCATCATCAAAATCATCTTTTGGAAATGTAGGGACATGTTTCATATTTTCATCAATCTTCCCCTTAATACTTTTGTATATTTGTTTCTATTTTTTGTAATTATAAACTTTTCAGATATTAGTTTCTAGATGCTAATTAGATAACTCATTAGAAGTACATAGTGAATGAGTCTATAGTTTATATAGTATAAATAACTTTGCAGTTACTTTTATAGAAAAAATTAAATTTATTTAAAATTGAAATTTAGGCTTTGTGAAATATTTTTTTTAGAATCTTTTTAACAACTTTTTATTTTTATATTTAAATTTGTAATTTAAAGTTCAAATGCGAGCATTAAGTGTTAAATATCAAATGCATACACATTGTTCGTTCAAGAGAAGTATCAAACATATGCAAAACAATACATATTTATCCATTCAACTTAAAGTTTCAAATCCAAGCATGAAATACATAGCTAAAATACACAACACTCTGAAATAAACCTAACATAATTATTCTACTAAATTATTCCTACTTTCTTAATATTAATATTTTTATTTAATAATTTCAAATTTTTGATATCAAATTTAGGATAAACAACGAAGATTATAACGCAGAAATCTATATGACTGAATTCAATACAAAATATTAGGTACAATTACTCACTCATAATAGATAGTTGACTTAGTCGAGTAATAATTTTGAGAATCACTACAAACCGTAGAAAATCCGTAGGTAATGCACTCGCTGGAATTACCTACGGATTTATAATCCGTATAATCCGTAGGTAATGCACTCACCTTAACAAAATATTTTTATTTATTACAACCCCTCCCCTTTATATTATATTTTTATTATTTATTATATTTTCGAAACTTTGAATTATTATTAGATTAAGGGAATTGTCATTGGCAAGATTCAAACCCGAGTACCTCGAAGTTGGAGGCTGATACTCCAACCACTAAGCTATTAGGTTATTTTGACAATAATTTACAAATAAATTATATTTATATTTATCCGTGTAAATATATAAATATAAAATATATATAAATATAAAAAATATATATAAATATAAAATATAAAATATATAAATATAAAATATATTTATATTTTGATATATTTATATATTTATACATTTATATATTTGTATTTATATATTTATATTTATATATTTATATATTTATATATTTATATATTTATATATTTATATATTTATATATTTATATATTTATATATTTATATATTTATATATTTATATATTTATCTATTTATCTATTTATCTATTTATCTATTTATATTTATATATTTATATATTTAAATATTTATATATTTAAATATTTATGTATTTATGTATTTATGTATTTATGTATTTATGTATTTATATATTTGTATATTTATATATTTGTATATTTGTATATTTGTATATTTGTATATTTGTATATTTATATATTTGTATATTTGTATATTTGTATATTTATATATTTATATATTTGTATATTTGTATATTTATATATTTATATATTTATATATTTATATATTTATATATTTATATATTTATATATTTATATATTTATATATTTATATATTTATATATTTATATATTTATATATTTATATATTTATATATTTATATATTTATATATTTATATATTTTATATTTTATATTTTATATTTATATATTTTATATTTATATATTTATATATTTATATATTTATATATTTATATATTTATATATTTATATATTTATATATTTATATATTTATATATTTATATATTTATATATTTATATATTTATATATTTATATATTTACACGAATTAATATAAGTATAATTTAGTTGTAAATTATTATTAGAATATCCTAATAGTTTAGTGGTTGAAGTATCAGTTTTCAACTTTAAGGTACTGGATTCGATTCTTGCTAGTGACAATTCTTTTAGTTTAATATAATTTATCTACGGATATTACTCACGGATAGAATTCCGTAGTAGGTAATATCCGTAGGTAATGTACACTTTACCTACGGAATTATCCACGGATTATATTACCTACGGATAATATCCGTAGGTAATGGATAATTATCTACGGATAGAATTCGTAGGTAATATCCGTAGGTAATGTACAATTTACCTACGGATTTTCATCCGTGGGTAATATCCGTAGGTAATGTAAAATTTACCTACGGATTTTTATCCGTGGGTAATATCCGTAGGTAATGTAAAATTTACCTACGGATTTGTATCCGTAGGTAATATTCCGTAGGTAATAAGCTTTTTTTTTGTAGTGAATAATTTATTCTAATAGAATACAACTAGTTTGTAGAATAAACTCATAATGACATAACATAAAATTCTTAAAGAATTTTGCCTCAGTTTGAGGACTTATATATCGCTAAATATTAAAAATAAAATATTTATTTATATGTTTACATATTATCTTTAATTCTATTATTTATCTTTAATCTATTATTATTTTATAATATCAGTAATTATTTTTTTATCATATATTTTTAAAGAAATTATCTTCATTTAATTCAAAAACACAACTCAAAAATCAATCTCCACATCTCACGCATTCCTACTTATCTGTAGAGTGCATGACAACATTCATAAAATTATTTATGAAAATGAAACACTCTTAGTTTAATTCGTTAGAACGCAGTATCCAAAATCCAGTGTGGATGATTCAAATCCTATGATCCCATTCTTGTTAAATCTAGAATGGCACAGAAATAATTGAACTGAAGGTTTATGCATCGAAACCAATCCAAGAAAATGGGACTGAGAAGTCCTGAATTAGAATTGCTGTTTTTCCCCAGAAGCTTGAATAGAGAACTAAATATAATTTTGGTTTCTAATGAACGAAGTTCATTAGTGTGACGGTAATGTACGAGTTAGTGTCAAGTCAATATCTGTGTCAAATCAATAATATATTGTCAATGATTTTTTGTTAGAAAAAAATTTGGAAATTAATGATATATCAACGTTAATCAATTGGAAACTAATGGTATATCAACATTAATCAATAAAAATAATATGCAAAAGTAAGTGACCAAATATGCAAAAATAAAATGAGTAATCACGAAACTATACATGTAAAAAATAAATTTAAGTTTTAAATTAAATTATGCAGTTATATAATTGGAAAGAGAAAAAAGAAGAAGAAGAAGAAGAAGACCAAAGACACGTGTTATTAATTAGAATATCATCATGGTACACATTCTTACTTGTGTATACATAGGTACGAGGCATAAAGTGAGTTTAGTATGTATATTCATGGATGCTTGTCACTTATGGTGCATTCCATGAATGGAACTTCTCAGAAACATACAATCCAAAGCAAAATGCCACAACAGCAGTTATAACAACTCCCTTGTTTCTCATCAAAACCTCCACAAGAGTTCTTGACATGTATTTTTGTTCCCACTTCCTTGTTAAGTTTTGAGGATAATCATCTATGTGTTCTGCAACATCCTTTCTTCTTTTTTCTTCATCATCACTGTTTGGAGTGTGATGTCTATGGGCAACACCATGGTGATCATCATTTTCAGATTCAGTTTCTGGTGGCCTTTCGAAATTGTCATGTGAACCTTTCTCTGTGCCACTTTCTCTGTGGCCTTGTGAAGCTTTCTTGGGAACGTGCACGTAAAGGATTTCATTATCAAAGTTTCCAGATATGTTTTCCATATCTGCATCTGCTGACACTGCAAATTTCAGCTCAAAGTGAACACGTTTCTGTTCATTTGTATACCTTTCGCCTTTCACAATAATGTGGCCACTGGAGCCATCCACTTGAAGGATCACATCCTCCTTCTTGAATCCTGAAATAAGATGAGAGATGTTCATGAAATCTGCAACAATTATAAACGTAATATCCTATTTTGCTCATCATAATATTTTTGTAATTCTTTCTCAAGTGATATTGAATCTGGCAAAACGGATCCCGCCTCTAGCATTAAAAACCGGACGGATGCCCTGAAATAATTAAGTTCCAATTCTCAATCCATCCCGTCAAAACGACACTTCATTGTATGTAATTAAATAATATTTTTTATACGTATTTTTTAAATATATATTTAATTATATGAATATTTTTTTAAATTTTTATTAAATAATTTTTAAAATTATTATATTTATAGGTTAAAAAGAAAATAATTCTAATCAATAATTTTAATTTAATTAATTAATTATTATAATTTAACTTATATTATTATAACATATTTATATATTTCAATAACATAATAAAATATAATAATTTTTAATTATAATTTTAATATATAAATAATTTTTTGAAACGGATCTTCTTGACTATAGATAAAGAATAATTAACATACTAAAATCGCTCTATCATTTTTTTAGGCAGATTAGAGACCTAAATTAAATCACTAATTATTATTTTAAAAAATAATTTTATATTTAACAATTTAATAATATATATATAATATTTTTTAATTTCATTTTTAAAATATAATTATTATTTAAGAACAATTTTAGTCATTTTATTAAATTTTTTCTCACTTGTATTTTTTATATATTATATTTTCACTCTGTAATTACTTCCCCGCAATTAATTAAAAAAAACTATTTTCTAAAATAAATTATGTTTCTAAATAATTTAAAATATATTCATAAATTTATTATGAATAATAATAATAATATAATTTATATTTAAATAAATTACAATATTTTAAATAATATAATTTGAGATAAATATTATAAAAATTATAAATAATCTATTTAAATAAATAAATAATATTTTTTTATAAACATGGTCGAATTTAATATTTTAATAAATGATTGATTTTCATTTTTTATATTTTATAAACTAGTGCTTCACATAATTAATTATATATTTATATTAATCAAAACTCGAATTTCAAAACTTAAAAATGATTAAATATATTATTAAGAGATTATAATATTTTCATATTTTAAGAAAAGAAATATTATAAATAAATAAAATTTATAAGAATTTATAAAAAAGAAAAAAAAACTTTAACACTAATATAAATAAATTTATGAGAAGTACAAGAATATAAAAGATGATGAGTTGTTTGCATACCACGAAGATCTACGAGAAGAAAATGGCCTGAATTGTCGTCTGTCCATCCATAATTTGGTACGATCTCTTCGACATCTGGTGCTTGTGATGATGAACTTGTTCTTGTTCCAACTGGTCTTGAAATTCTACTAGTCTCAGTGGCCATTGAGAATGAACTTGATTAAACCTCCAAATTCCAAAGATGTTTGTGTAGAGATCAATAATTCGAATGGAAAACCAGAGGATGCTTAATTTTCTTATAGGATTGTAGCCAACCCTGCGATGAAGAAATTGGATGGCTTGCTTCGCATCATTCAAGATTCTTATTCCATGCTTCTACTGCAAGACCCTGTAAATGTAACCTAGGTTGATAGTAGTTTTTCACGTATAAGCAATCCCTTGCTTTGCTTATTATAACTGATAGTATTTAATCAATTTTTTCTTCTATTAATATCTTCTTCTTCTTCTTCTTTTTTTCTATGTTAAAGTTTCGGAGGACCCATTTAAATAATATATTGAACATTATTAGTTACGTTAAATCTTAACTCTTTTTCGGTGGAATCTTAAACATTTTTTGTCATGATGAAAGAAAGGTATAATGGGTGTACGTGTGCATGAGAAAGTGACTTGAAATAAATTGTTTGTCAAATATATTTTATTTAACACTAAACATTATTAAAAAGGACTACAATAAGATTGTGACCGGTACAAAGATAGATAGAAAGAAAAATCTCTTAATTTATACCATTTTATCAATCTGCGAATCAAATATTAGATGGTATATATCGTGTTTGGATTCACATATATATTCTTCATGTAAATGGAAGAGTATAGACTTTTTTATGTTTGTATCCATCAATTTGAGGAAAAGTAGGAATAAGAATTTTAACAAAATGTGGATGAAGAGTCTCTACTAGATCGAGGAGAAGAGTACAAAAATACATGAGAAGGAGTACGAAAATGGTCTTACTCTCATCCATGTGTCTCACGGTAACTATTGTGCATGGAATCCCACACAGTTGTTGATAAGGAATCTTTCATGTGATTTTGCATGCATCCGTTTCATGGCAGAGAATTGTTAAGTGGTAAAAAGTTGATATAATTATATCTTAAATTGTTATGCAAAGTAGTTTTTTCAAAACAAAATCATCGCCTATTATCACTTCTCTTCCAAAACCACAATATAAAAATTTTAAGAGGTGATGCTCACAACTCCAAATAAAAATAGAACACATAAGCATTCAAGTTATAGAAACCAACAAAGAATAATTTGTTATCAACTATCCTCAGAGAAGCATGATATCCAAATAACTCATCTCTAATTCTCACAGGTAAGTGTTTATCTCATTCAATCACTTCATTTAGACAATCAAATATTGATAATCATCTTCCACTATAAGAAAATTGCGTATTACTGATGGATTTGTAACCGTCGAAAAATAATTATTACCGACGGATATAAAATATTTGTGGAATTTGATTTTACCGACGGATATATCCGTCGATAAATCCGTCGGTAATTTACAGATAAATTTACCGACAGATATATCCGTCGGTAAATCAGTTGATAAATTAACAATTAATTACAGACAGATATATCCGTCGGTAAATTCATCTGTAAATTACAGACGAATATTTCCGTCGGTAAATTAACAATTAATAAATATTCACCTTATTAAAAAATTAAATATTTTTTATTTAATAATTTAATTTAATCATAATTAGATTAATTTATAATAATTTCTTAAATTAAATAATTTTAAAAAATAAATATTTAATTATATATATATATAAAATATAAATATATAAATATAATTTATTTGTAAATTATTATCGAGAAAATTCGGTAGCTTAGTGGTTGGAGTATCGACCTCTAACTCTAAGGTACTTGGGTTCGAATAGTGGTTGGAGTATCGACCTCTAACTCTAAGGTACTGGGTTCGAATCCTGCCAATGACATGACAATTCTCTTAATCTGATAAAAATTGAAGGCTATCAAAATGTAATAAGGGAAAATAATTAATAATAAATAAGAAAAAAAAAAGCTATATAAGTAAAATATTTAATAAATAATAAAAATATTACCGATGGACTATTAAATCCGTCGGTAATATTTACTGACAATCGAATTTTTGACGGATTGGTAAATGGATATTACCGAAAGATTTTTTAGGCTTGTAATGGGGCTGAGCTAAGAAAGAATTATTGGTTTTTCTGGGATATACAAGAATATATGAGAAATTCAACTCATATGAGTGATTCTTGATTGACAATTCCTCAAGTCAGTTATCAAACTTCATGTCTTTGTTGTAATATCTCAAAAAAAAAAAATTGAAAGATAAAGTTAACTTATCTTAATGGGTAAGTTTTATCCAAGTCATTAATGGTTTTAATGATTTCATTAAGAAAAAAAAAATATGGCTATAAAAGGGGATAGGGGGAAAGTTGCGGGAGAAAGAGAAAGAAAGGATAAGGAAGAGAGAGAAAGAAGGAGAGAGAGAAAGAGGGAAAGAGAGAAAGGAAGAGAGAGAGAAGAAGAGAGAGAGGAAGAGAGAGAGGAAGAGAGAGAAAGAGAAAGAAAGAGAGAGGGAAGAAGAGAAAGAAAAAAAAAATTTGTCTCTACAAAAATTTTGGCACCTCATCCGCAGCTCTTAAGGTAGGGGAGGAGAATATTATCATTAAATCTATTTTATTTTGCTTATAGTTGTGGAGTGAGGTGTCCCTAACCTCATTTTATTTATTTAGTTATTTGTTTATTTATCTCTAACTACGTATGACCCTACCTTATGCTTGTTTATTTTATCTCCAGTCTTGCACTGGTCCTATTTTAATTATCTCCAGTTATGTACTGGTCCTATTTGTTTATTTTATTTTATCTCCAGTCTTGCACTGGTCCTAATTTAATTATCTCCAGTTATGTACTGGTCCTGTTTGTTCATTTTATTTTATCTTCAGTCTTGCACTGGTCTTATTCTAATTATCTCCAGTTACGTACTGGTCTTGTTTGTTTACTTTATTTTATCTCTAGTAATGCAACGATCTTATTTATTAATCTATAGTTATATTATTCAATTACAATAATATCTATTTGTGAAGATTTGATGATATTGTAGATGGAGGTTGAACCTTGGGGATTTAAATGAGTAAATATCACTGTGAGAGTGATTAAAATTGAACTCATTTATCCTGACTAGTCACTACAAATTTAATTTAAATCTTCATAAAATAGAATGTGTTGAGGAAGTTGAAACATATATATCTATATATTATAAGATTGTATTATTGTAATTGATAAATGTTCTCACTCCCTATTGTGATCTTTTGTGCATGTTTTATTTAAAAATCAACTTAAGTAGATGGAGGCGCCAAATATTCCAAATCCCTTTTCTGCAAGCATCACTGTCTTCTTTCCCGGAACTACTTGGAACACAAATGTTATAGACAATTCGGTTACTTTTAGAGGGACAGGATTTTCAATAATAACATTTGTATCTGATATGGGAAATCCCATTATGTTAGATGGGCCAGTAGTGGTTACCTTTTGTATGCCTCCTACCTTTTTCCAAAGCCCCTTAATTAGTTTGTTTCCACCGGCAATGTAGATATACTTGTAAAATCGTAGAAAAAAATAAAAGGAATCAAAAATAAAATTCCTTCTTCTATTGTATATCTTATATAGTAATGTAAATTACTTTTACATATATGTAATATTTTTGACCTCCTACTCTTATATAAATAATAATAATAATAATAATAATAATAATAATAATAATAATAATAATAATAATAATAATAATAAACGTCACATTTGTCCCTAACACAATGACAGTGAGTTAATAATCTCACAAGTTATTATTCCCCCTTGAATTATATATATATATATATATATATATATATATATATATATATATATTTTCATGCTTTTGCATATATTCTTTTTGGCTTTGCCAATTTTTTTAAGCTTTGCTTTTCCTTTTTCTTTACACCTTTTTTTTTAACAATACACCCCAATAATACCCGTAGGACAACAATAGCAATACCCAACAATAAGAAAAATAGTGACATTCATACTCATTTTCTTTCTCAAATATAGGAAGGTAGATAAATAATGTTTAGGCTTAAGGGTTCTGTTTAAGAAACAATATTATTTTTTACTCATAAGGGGTTCAAATGGATGTCCTATAATTAATGCAGAGTTGACTATTTGGTTCTGGGTTATATCTACTACAAAGAAAAAAATGTCTTTATCATTTTCAAGTCTTGCCAACATGTAATCACATCAAAGAATCAACCAATATCAGTTATCATTACAAAGTGTTGACACTCAATTTATCTGTTTTTGGTACTCTGCTCACCTGGGTTTTGGCTAGCTTCTCAAATTCAGTTAATTCCTATTTTTCCTCATCAATTCCTTTTCACTATCATACTCAATATCCCAAAATCACTTGTTATTGGAAACAATCAAAATTATTTTTCACGTTCTAGATTTGAATTAGACAATAAGCAATAATCCCATATATGACTCTAAAACAAATTATGGGACAACAAGGAAATTCAAAATTTAAAATAAAGCAATTAAAAACATTAAATTAAAAACAAAGGAATTAAAAACATTAAAAATAAAGTAAGTTTCCTCCCTTATTTTCTTCATTTGTCCTCTATCCACGTTCTTCCTATTGCTGGATCCTCTAATTCTATAGCACCATAAGGCCTCACAGATCTTACTACAAATGGGCCTGACCATTTAGATTTCAGTTTCCCAGGAAAAATTCTTAGCCTTAAATTAAACAGTAAAACTGATTGGCCTTGATGAAATTCTCTTTTCAGAATCTTCTTGTCATGATATGCCTTAACTTTCTCTTTGTATAACTTGGATGATTCATATGCATTAAGTTTCATTTCTTCTAATTCATGCATTTGAATTTTTCTTTGCTCTGCTGAAACTTTTGGGTCAAAATTTAAAAATTTTAAAGCCCAATATGCTTTATGCTCCAGTTCCACTGGAAGATGACATGACTTACCATAGACAAGCTGAAAAGGGGATAACCCAGTAGGAACCTTATATGCAGTCCTATAAGCCCAAAGTGCATCATCGAACTTTATTGACCAATCCTTTCTTGAAGATGAAACAATCTTTTCTAATATCCTTTTGATTTCTCTGTTTGAAACTTTTTCTTGACCATTAGTTTGTGGATGATAAGGTGATGCAACTTTATGTCTGACCCCATAATGCTCTAAACATTTCTAAAGTTGAGTATTGCAGAAATGTGATCCTTCATCACTGATTAAAACTCTGGGAGTGTCAAATCTACAGAATATATTTTTCTTTAAAAAGTTTATCACAGTTTTGGCATCTGCTTTTACAGTAGCTACTGCTTCCACCCACTTTGACACATAATCTACTGCTATCAAAATGTACTCTTTAGAAAATGATGATGGAAAAGGTCCTGCAAAATCAATCCCCCAACAGTCAAATATTTCAACTTCCAACATAATATTTAAAGGCATTTCATTTCTTTTTGAAATACTCCCTGTTTTCTGACAATCAACACATTGTTGTGCAAAACTGTGCGCGTCTTTAAATAAGGAAGGCCAGAAAAAACCAGATTGGAGAACTTTTGCAGCAGTTCTAACTCCATTAAAATGACCCCCATAAGGATAACTATGACAATGCCACAGAATATTCTTAGCTTCCTTGCTTGTCACACACCTTCTCAACAAATTATCACTTCCTATCTTGAAAAGATATGGATCATCCCATACAAAATAATGGGCATCCTTAAATAATTTCTTCTTTTGATGCTAAGTGTATTCTTCTGGGACAACTTTTGCAGCTTTGAAATTTGCCATGTCAGCAAACCAAGGTCTTTCTTGTACCATCATCAATTTTTCTTCTGGAAATCCCTCTTGCACTTCTAATTGATTGTTAGTTACTTCAGTATTAACTAATCTGGACAAATGATCAGCTACCAAATTTTTACAGTCCTTTTTGTCCTTGATTACCAAATCAAATTACTACAACAATAAAATCCATCTAATTAGTCTTGGTTTAGAATCTATCTTGGTTAACAAATACTTAATTGTTGCATGATCAGTATATATAGTAATAGATGAACCAATCAAATATGCTCTAAATTTTTCCAATGCGTAAACTATAGCTAACAATTCTTTTTCAGTAGTTGCATAATTAATTTGGGTTGCATTAAGAACTTTGCTAGCATAGTGTATAGCATGAAAATTCTTAGATTTCCTTTGGTCTAAAACTGCTCCTATAGCATAATCACTTGCATCACACATTAATTCAAATTCTAATTTCCAATCAGGAGCAATTATCACAGGGGATGAAATTAATTTCTGTTTTAACAATTCAAAAGCTTGCAAACATTCCACATCAAATTTAAAATAAATATCCTTATTGAGAAAGTTGCTTAGTGGCTTTGCAATCTTTGAAAAGTCTTTTATAAATCTTCTATAGAATCCTGCATGTCCTAAAAAACTTCTTATGCCCTTCAAATTTGTTGGTGGTGGAAGCTTCTCAATAATCTCTATTTTTGCTTTGTCAACTTCAATCCCTCTTGCAGAAATCTTATGGCCTAACACCACACCTTTAGTTACCATAAAATGACATTTTTTCCAATTTAAAACTAAATTGGTATCAACACACTGCTTTAATACAATATTCAAATTCCTCAAGCATTGGTCAAATGATGCACCAAATACTTAGAAATCATCCATAAAAACTTCTATGCATTGTTCCATCAAGTCTGAGAAGATAGCCAACATGCATCTTTGAAAAGTTGTTGGGGCATTGCACAATCCAAATGACATTTTCCTGTAAGCAAACACACCAAAAGGACAAGTAAAGCAGTTTTTTCTTGGTCTTCTGGATCTACTGTTATCTAATTATACCCTGAATAACCATCCAAAAAACAATAAAAAGCCTGTCCTGCTAACCTTTCTAACATTTGATCCATAAAAGGTAAAGGAAAATGATCTTTTCTAGTTGTCTAATTTAATTTTCTATAACCTATACACATTCTCCAACCTGTAACAGTCCTAGTAGGTATTAATTCATTTTTATCATTATAAATTACAGTCATACCTCCTTTTTTCGGGACCACCTGAACTGGGCTAACCCAAGCACTATCAGAGATAGGATAGATCATACCTACATCAAGTAGTTTTAATACTTATTTCTTTACCACTTCTTTCATAGTTGGATTAAGATGTCTTTGAGGTTGTGCAATAGGCTTGAAATCATTCTCCATATGAATCTTATGCATGCAATAAGAAGGACTGATTCCTTTGAGATCAGATAACGTCTACCCTATAGCCTTCTCATTCTCTTTTAAAACTGAGATCAATATTTTTTCTTCAGAATTTGTTAAGGCATTGTTGATCACCATTGGCTTGCTGCATTTATCTACAAGAAAAACATATTTTAAATGGGGAGGTAATACCTTTAATTCCAGTTTCTGACTCTCAGTTTCATGTTCTTGCTGCAATGTCTCAGATTGTTGTTCTTTTGCAGTAACTTCTTTTGCTGAATCAAAAAGTTTTACATAATTCTCAATTTCTTTTTCCTCCTCTTCATCAAATTCATCGTTAATTCCTGTCAAAGCTTTTTCTAATGGGCTTACTTTAACTAGTTACTTTCTTGTTGGTTGAAAGATATCATCTACCACATCTATTTTAAGACAATGTTGATTATCTGTAGGATGCTTCATTGCTTCAAACACATTAAACTTAACTTCCTCATCTTCTACTCTGACTTTTAACTTTCCATCATCAACATCAATAATAACTTTTGTTGTCTTCATGAAAGGTCTTCCCAGTATAAGGGGAACTTCAGTGTCTTCCTCCATATCCATCACAACAAAATCAACTAGAAATATAAATTTATCAACTCTGACCAAAACGTCTTCTGCCACACCATAAGGAAATTTTAGAGATATGTAAGCTAGCTGTAATGTCATTCTTGTAGGCTTTACTTCTAAGTCTCCTATTCTTTTAAGCATAGACAAAGACATCAGATTTATACTAGCACCCAAATCAAGTAATGTCTTACCTACTTGCAATGTCCCAATTGTGACTGGAATAGTGAAACTACCAGGATCCTTGGACTTTTGAGGTAAAGATTTATGAATTATAGCGCTACATCCTGCTTCTAGCTCCATTGTTTCTGTAGTAAATATCATTTTCTTAGTTAACAACTCTTTCATGAACTTTGCATAAGTCGGCATCTGCTCCATAGCTTCCATAAGTGGAATATTAATCTGTAAATGCTTGAAAATATCCATGAATCTGGCAAACTGTCTTTCTTTATCTTTCTTGGAATGATGACGAGGATATGGTAAATCCTTTAATTGCGGTATTTGACTATCATTTTTCTCCCTCTTTTTTTCACTCTTTTTATTTTTCTCTTCTTTTTCAGTATTTTTTTCTTTTTCTATACTCTTACTTTTATTTTTCTCTTTTTGTCTTTCACACTCATCTTATTTTTCTTTTAGGATTTCCTTCTCTACATCCAGATTGTCACCAATACCTTCTCCTATACCCTTACCACTCATTGTAGTTATTGACTTACACTGCTCCTTTGGATTGGTTTGTGTGATAGCTGAAAATTGTCCTCCTTACTGCTGCTCAGATAGTTGCTTAGCCAGTTGGCCTATCTGGATCTCTATATTTCTGAATGAAGCATCAGTATTTTTCTGATTAGCCATAGTGCCTTGCATGAATTTTTCTGAAGTATCCTCCAATTTACTTATTCTGTCAGGCACTGAAGGAGAATGTTATTGCTGCTGTTGATATGGAGGTTGCTGAAATGATTGTTGTTGAAATGTAGGTTGTCTAGTAGATGAGCTAACACCTTGTTTCCACCCAAAATTCTGATTCTGATTCCCTCTCCATCCTTGCACAACATTATTCTTATAATTGTTGGGATTAGGGAAATTACCTTGTCTGCCTTGACTACTACCTTGGGCCCCCATATAATTAGCTTCTTCTTGTTGAATATTGCCTTGATAAGAGCATTGTTCATTTGCATGATCACCTCCACACATGTCACAACTCATCTGTTGATTAGGAATAAATTGTATTGTGTGCATTTGTTGAGGTAATTTCTCTATTTTCTGGTTCAATGCTTCAATTTGTTGCGTTATAAGTTTATTATGGGCTAAGATAGCATCTAAGCTATTAAGTTCAAGGACTCCCTTCCTTTGAATTGGATGTCTATCATGTTGGGCCTGTTGGTCTGTAAAGGCTAGTGCATCAATAATTCTGGTGGCATGATCAATTTCTACATCTAACATGGATCCTCTTGCTGCAACCTATAATAGCATCTTTGCATCATGTCGCAAGCCAGTATAGAAAATATTCAACTGAGAAACGTCATCAAATCCATGATTTGGACATCTTCTCAACAGTGATTTAAATTTCTCCCATGCTTCACAAAATTGTTCATCTGCTCCTTGTCTGAAAGAAATGATGTCAGATTTTGCTTTGATATAGCGGGATGGTGGAAAAAATCTATTCAGAAACTTCTCTTCTACACTACTCCAATTAGTCAGACTCTGATTAGGATGTGCTTTCAACCACTCCTTTGCCCCCTACCTGCAAAAAAAAAAGGAAATAATATCATATATGCAGATTCACGATTTGCTGCTCTAAATCCCATGGTACCAATCAACTCATAAAAAGTAGACAAATGAATATAAGGGTCTTCATGATCCAATCCAGTGAATTGATGAGCACTAATCAAGCTTAAGAAGGATGGATTCATCTACAATGTATGATCATCCGAAATGACAATGCTGGAAAAATGTCTTGGACCTTGTTGCATAGCACAATTTCTAAGAGTTCTTCTAGGTAGATTTGCATTTGGATTTGGATTTGAATTCAAATTTGCTCCTTCTTCCGCCATATCTTCTATAATTGGGTCTGGTAAATCAAATGTGGAAGACGAATAGCAGATTCTCTTGTGGCTTGTTCTTGAGTTTCCCTTCTTCTTCTACCCTGGTTCCTCCGAGCTGTTTTTTCAATTTCTAGATTAAATTATAACTGCTCTGAAGATACTTGTCCTCTTAAACGCATAAATCAAAAGAGTAACTCAAACAAATATTAGCAAAAACTAAAAACTAAATACTAATAATAATAATAATAATAATAATAATGATAATAATAATAATAATAGAAATAAAAATAAAAATAAAATACTTAACAAGCTAAACAAAGAATTCTCAAAGAACACCGTTCCCTGGCAACTGCGCTAGAAATACTTGTTGAATTATTGGCAAACATACCAAAATTATCAATCGCAGTATATATAAATACATAAATATATATATATATATATATATATATATATAAATATATAAATATATAAATATATAAATACATAAATACATAAATACATAAATACATAAATACATAAATACATAAATATAAATATATAAATATATAAATATATAAATATATAAATATATAAATATAAATATATAAATATATAAATACAAATATATAAATACAAATATATAAATATATAAATATATCAAAATATAAATATATTTTATATTTATATATTTTATATTTATATTTTTTATATTTATATATTTACATGGATAAATATAAATATAATTTATTTGTAAATTATTATCAAAATATCCTAATAGCTTAGTGGTTGGAGTATCGACCTCCAACTCGAGGTATTGGGTTCGAATCCTGCCAATGACAATTCCCTTAATCTAATAATAATTCAAAGTTTCGAAAATATAATAAATAATAAAAATATAATATAAAGGGGAGGGGGTTGTAATAAATAAAAATAATTTTGTTTAGGTGAGTGCATTACCTACGAATTATAATCCGTAGGTAATTCCAGCGAGTGCATTACCTACGGATTATTGTCATTACCTACAGATTTTACCCGTAGATAATAAGCATTTTTTTTGTAGTGGTATAGTATTTCGATTAAATAAAAGTCGATCCCACGAGGAACAGTTTCAATGAAAATTCTCAATTATGCTTACTAAGTATATTAAACAGATTATGTTTTGCAAATAAGAGTTGAATTAAAATTAAATGACAAAGAACTGTAAATTGTTGAGAAAATATCAATTAAAGGCACTTAGGATTGATTTCCTTCCTTATCTCTCTTTTGTAATGACTATGTCAATTAAGAACGTCAATTAACCTAACAATGTTGATGCCACCTACTCAAATCATCCATGTTGATTCCTCACACATGAAATTCATAATAAAACCTAATAAATGTTGATTCCTCACACAATTAAGAGATTTTCCAGCATTAGGGTTAGGGTGTTAAGCAATTGATACATTCATTCCATTCCTGGAAATTAACGTAACAAATATTCTTACCGTGATCTAGGGTTCAAGATATATTTTCCAATCATACCCCAAACATCAAGAATAAATCATTCCAAAGCATAAAGGATAAGAATAACAACATCAAAGCATAGATTAATATCTCAAAATATCACCATGATACAAAAGAGTTCAAAGAAAGTGCACCAAATCCCAAGAGAATGAAGTTAGTCACTCATGTTGGCCATTACAATGCTCCAATTGATGAAGAAGTGAAGAATTAATGAAGATTGGACAAAACCCTAATAGTAGTCGTGCCTCCTCCTCTTCAAGACTGTTTGCTTTTCTCAAAACACAACTTATCTTTTTATAAGAGAATTTGGGTCAGGTCTCGCATCATTCATTCGCTTAAGCGTTCTTCTTTATTTTAATTTTACTCCAATTATGCTGACAATTGTGTTCCTTACTCTTGTATCAAGGTATTCTCGAATTCATCCTATATTGGGAGAAAAATATATTAGAATTAACATAAGTTAAGTGGTTTCATAACAATTCAAGGCATAATTATATCAACTTTTTACCACTTAACAATAATTAATCAAGGATAAAAATCCTTTCTTAGATCTCCTCACCTAAAAATCTTTATATAAGATAAGGATAAAATTGTAATCTTACAATTTTATCAATTAAATTTTTATTTTTAATCTGTCAAATTAATTACATCACTCACTATCTTTGATCTTATTTCCCCTCATTCATAACCAACTTTCCATTAATTTAAACAATTCCAATTCCACCTCTCTTTTCCTTTAAATCCACTCATTAGCAACCACCATTTCAAGCTATATTTATATAATGATCTTAATAAAAGGCTTGTATTTAACCGATCATTTTAACATTTTCAACAAATTTAAAATTTAAATAACATTGAATTTAAATTATTTAATTTTTAAATTATATATTTAAACAAAATAATTTAAATTTATTAAATTTAATTTTTACAAAATATTTCAATTATTATTAAATAGAAAAATTATTATCGTTGAACATAAAGAGATCCAGATGTAATGATCACTTCAAATATATTATATTTCTTTAAATTTTATATAATTATTTTATAATGTTTTTATTAAAAAAATTATTGGCTCCTTTTATCTCTAACTCTTACACAGTACTACTAACCACTAGATATTAATTAGGTCAAATTTATATTATTTGAGTCAGGTATATTTAAGATTGGTTAAATGAAGTTGAGTTATAATGGATTAGGTTAGGATGGATTTATTTGGGTCAAGCAAGGTAGGGATGAATTAAATTAGACCAAGATAGGTAGGATCCAATTATAAGAGACCCATTCAAGATAGGTAACAGTGAGATAGATTGAGTAAAGTCAATACAAAGTGGTGTTAGGCTTGGTTGTGCCAAATTCAAGTTATTCATGTCGATTCAGTCTTATTCGAGTCAAACTTGATTGAGTAGAGTTAAGTTAGAACAAGTTACGCTAATAATCTCTCAACCTCAGTTAAGAAGATAACATCAATTAAAATGAGCTTAAGATATTATGATCGAGATTGAATTGAAGAGCATGTATAAAATATATATAAATTTGAGAAAAAAATGTATAAATAATTTCATGATAACCATTTGAGATTGGTTTACTCTACACACTCTACACATAACATAGTCATTACCAAGAAAACGAAGATTCTGATTTCAACATATCCAACAAATAATAAGTGTCTAAATATAAATACGACGTTAAACAAAATAAAGTTTATGCCACCAAGCATTGATCAATACATATAATGATAAATAGAACGAAACCTACAATCAAAATGTTATTCTCCTCTTATTTGATGATTTCCCATCTACCACACTCTTAAATGGTCTCATGGTAAACAAGCCGGCACTGAGGAAGAAGACTGTGATTTGCTCCATCGCGTTGGAAAAACCAGTTGCATACATCTTTGCAATTTTAACTTTTATGGCATCTTCGTCTCGTTGAAGATCACTCTTCCCCTTCACCAAAAAATTTATTTTCTCCTCCAAGTAGCTATCTCAACCTTATGACTCTGGCAGAAAGCTTAATGTGTTTTCCTCTCCACGAACAAGTTTGCTTCCATCTTCCTCAGCACATTAGTTGTCGCCATATGAGCTTTCTCGAATTCGTCCAATTTCTCCAAGGCACGAAGTTTGCCTTCCTCAACCTTCTTCTCACCTTCGAGAGCATAATCTACCTCGCGAGCCTTCTCTCACTCTACACAACAATGGAATTGGCTGTAGTTAACAAATTCTACAAAGTTAGAGCCATCTCTACTCCATTTTGGGGGAGTTTGGAAAGAGTCTCGCCAAAAATATTTCCACCACAACCCTTGGTGGTTTGGGACAAGATGTAACCACGATTGTCTCGAAAGCAGAAGTTGTCTTCCACTTCCGAGTCAGCCATATGTCAAACTCAGTGCGCTCGGACCCCGAGCCAACCTTTTCTATGCGAGGAGGTGCAGAAGGCTCCCTTACTACTGTGTCTTGGAGGACTATTTGGTAGCCATAGCCTCCCGCAAGCGACAACTCATTTCTTTTTTTGATAGGGCCATCTGTCTCTCTGCAACATTGGGAAAATCATGAGAAAATATACACTTAAAATACCAACAATAAATAGGATAGGGAAGCTACTTATGTACACTTTAAGGTCTATAGCTCAATATTCTAACTTAAGAAGCATGGACGTATCAAAAACGGTATTGAACAGTTCGAGCATCATGCAATGCCAGATTCATCTTGTTCTAGGTCACTCAGCTGCTTAGCATATTGGAAACGAAGCTTGGCTATCCAATAACAAGGAAAACCCTCCACTAGAGCCTGGTTATATTTAGGGGCTTGGATTTTAACAAACTTACCCTTAAAATACTTATAGAACGATTGAAATATGGTAAGGAGACCTCGGTCAGGTACTCCACTAATAGAGATTCAACAGGGTCTCTTGGAGGTTCAATAAACAAAGAAATAAACAAATATATTCGATGATGACACAACGCCGAAATGGGTGGAGAGAATGTCAAACGCTTGGATAAAAGCCCAACTATTGGGATGTAACTGGATTAGGGCAACATTTATCATAGTAAAAACTTATTTTTCAAAAGAATCCAAAGGGAGACACAACCCTAATTTGACGAACAAAGTATTGTATACAAAGAAGAACGATTTGGAATCCTCCTCTTGGTCCCTACAAATAGATTCGACTGGGTCATACACTTCTAAAATTAAATCCTTATCATTACCATAACAACTCATAGATTGACTATTTTGGAGATACTTCAAGAGCTTAAGGGAAGTGTAAATAGAGGTTTCATGGAGGATTTCAGCCTTACCCTAGGAATACAACACAACATCACTCATTTCCTTGTTATCTTTACCAGCCATACTCTTTTCGGGATAAACCATAAAAACAAAAGGCACAGACATAAGTAATAACAACCCAAAGACGTAATGGAAAAAAGCACAACACACCTAACATAAAAAGAGTGACCCAAGCACAAGGAGGAGAAAGCACAAAGTGGGAGAAAAGTGAAGTCAAAAGAGCGAGAGTAGAGTGAAGAGAGAAAAATGACAAAGTGCGAAAATAAACATTAGGTGAGGGAGATATAGGGAAGGGCACGTGCGTAGCATGTGCAATAATGTGATTAGATGTGATGTTTTGTCAGTAACAGTGTATGACATACGAGACTAGTGTTTGAGCTTCTAAAAAAGATAAAGATGGTGAAACAATTTGACCATGATGCCAAATTTTGTGTTTGCCTAAAGACCGAATGTTAATGAAATGACAAAGTCAATTGACTTAGTTAAAGCCTCAGTGTTTAGCACTTGAGTATGGGGGTTGTATAGTGTCCATGTCACCCTCCTCGTCAACTGATTGATATATGGGGTTAATTAAGTGTCGAATATCTCTCTTTTAAGGATATAACAAAAGTCTCCCCAAAAATTGTGCATGTTACCCATAGAATCGCTTATAAAATAATAATTAACCCAAGAAATACTCACGTCTAAATGGGAATACACAAGTAAAAAGAGTTTTAGGGTTAAGAGAATTATAAGTTCAGAGATGATTGATTTGAGAGACCTATATGGAGGAGCGACTGAAGGCAATGAATATTGTAGATGAAGGTGGATTATGATGATTATGACAATTTGAGGATTAAAATCAAACATGGTGATAGTTTCTTTTTTCACAAGTATGCTTTCTTTTCCCAATGACCATGACGATTATTTAAGATGGGGTTGATCGTGATTTAGACAAAAAAAAAAAGGAGAACATGGTTAATAATGGTATAATTTTTTTTTAATTTTGAGAATTTTATCAATTTAATTGATAGTTAAACTTAAAAGTAAATGACATTATGTATCATTAACATTTGACCAACAAAATACTACAAAATTTCTTGATATAACATTAATTAATGATACAAAGATACATAAGATTTTGATGTGTTAATAATGTAATATAAAATAAAAAATAAATTATCAAAATTCTTAAATACGATAAGATATTTTATTTAACCATACAAAATCGATTAAGGAATGTTAAATTTGTACTCACTTACACATGTTATAATATTTTTAATTGAAGTGGAATTTTAATACATTCCTTGACATCGAAGTCGAGTAGTCTAATATTAATCTAATAAAGAATTATTCATTTCAATAATCATGAACGAATATCTTAATATCACTATAATTTACTCTTATATATTATCTTAAAAATTGTGGATACCTAATTCAATTTTATAAAATTGGCTAATTAAAGTAAAGTTTATATTTATTTATATATTATAATATTATTAGAGAGATTTTAAAAAAATATTATTTCAAATTTCTTTATAATATATATATATATATATATATATATATATATATATATATTATTTTGAAGGTTAATAAATAATAAAATATTCATCAATTTTTATAACTTTTTTAAAATATACTTTAATCTATAAATATATTAAGTTTTATTTTATTAATAACATGCAAGGAAATATATAAAAGATGAATATTTAAAAAATTAGACACTTTAATTTACTTGTTCGTATTAATTGTGCCTTATTCCTTAGTCTGTTTATAGTGTCTCAAAACATAGTTAAATAAGACGCGTACCCGTTCCTAGACATAATTATTTGGTTTAACATGTAATAAAATATTCTAAATATTGATAACATAAAGGAAAAAAAATTATTAATATCAGTAATTAGTTAGTAGAAACTTAAAGTATAGTTTACATTTTTATATTATTAATTATTTTAAAAATATATATTATCTTTAAATTTTATTATTTTTTATTTTTATATAAATTATTTTTTCTCTGTTTTAGATCCGTGTTAAGAGTTCTTTCTCCGGTCTTCTATCGTATTTTTTTTTCTATTCTCTTTTTCAAAATGTATAATATTATACTAACTGATTTTTCTATTATTTTATTTTTACAAAGATTCTTATTATGTTTTAAAATAAAATAAAAATATATTTAATTATTATTTTAATTTAAGAAATTATGATTAAAACATTATTAATATTTAATATTTATATATATATATATATATAAAGTAAATAAATAAAATACAAAAAAAGTTTCACAGAATCATATCTCATATATAAAATATAAATATATATACAAAAATCCTAGAAAGTTTCTGACAATAATGTAAAAAAAATTATATAATGATATGTAATAATAATAATAATAATAATAATAATAATTAATAATAATAATTTATTAATATAATAATAATAATAAAATTTATATTTTTTATTATTATAATCTCAAACATAAGTTGTAAGATGAATATAGATAAAATTTAGGTTCTGACTGCTCTAGAAAGAAAGCAAAGACAAAGAACAAGCATGCTGTTAAGGGAAAAGTCTTTCCGGTCGTCCCTCGCCGTGCTACAACTTTTTTATCGTTAGATTTATTGCGGCTATATACAATCTTGTAGCCATTTATAAGATTTGGATTTCTCTGTATATATATATATATATACAGAGAAAAGCCACAAATCGCAAGCGAATATATAGCAGATATATACCGAAATCAACTCATATCCACTCTCCTTTTGGCAATAGTATCATATCAGACAAAGATATCGCACCAATCTTTTGCAACTTTTATATCGGTTCCAGCATAAAGTACGGGAGAAATCAAAATGCTATAAAATTATGTAGATTGCAGTGCAAACAAAACAAATCATAAGATCTTCAGGAGAAAGAAACAATAGTTATGGAATCTAGCAAGTTCAGTTTGCTCTTGTTTTACGTAGTTTTTCTTGCTATACTCCCCACTCTTAAGGCTAACGTAGGTCAAGTCGACCATGTCTGGCATAGGCGATCAATGGAAGCAAGGGAAGCTGCAAAGAGGGCTTACAACCCAAACCCCATGAAAGTTACAGCTGAATTCAATGCACACGTAATGAGGTATATATTGGTTGCCAAAATATCTTGTTCTTAATAATCTACGTACCATGCATCATTTAAATTTCTTGTCTCGTTCTTCAGTGCAAGCCTGCATAATTTTGATGGGTATTGAATTATTAATGCTTTTTGTGTTTTTACTAATTGATTATAGATGAATATGAAAAATATATATGTATGGTTTCACAGGGCGTTGAAAGGGTCCAACAGCACGAGAAGGGGCTTGAAGAAAGACGATGGTTCATGCGAGGCGACAAACCCCATTGACAAATGTTGGAGATGCGATAAAAACTGGGAGAAAAACCGGAAGAAGCTAGCAGATTGTGCTCTTGGGTTTGGCCACGGTACAACGGGCGGCAAAGATGGGAAAATCTACGTGGTAGACGACCCTTCCGACAACGACCTTGTGAACCCTAAAAAAGGGACATTGAGACATGCAGCGATTCAGGCAGAGCCACTGTGGATAACTTTTGCCCGAAACATGAACATTGTACTGAAGGCAGAGCTTCTTCTAACGGATAACAAGACGATCGATTCACGTGGTGCCAATGTGCACATTCAAAAAGGTGGTCAAATAACAATGCAATATGTGAAAAACATCATCATTCACGGATTGCACATCCACGACATTAAGAGACGTAGAGGTGGCCTTATACGAGACTCCATGAGCCACTATGGAAATCGCGACATTAGTGATGGCGATGGGCTTTCACTGTTTGGAGCCACAAATGTTTGGATTGATCATGTTTCCATGAGCAATTGCTCAGATGGCCTCATCGATGTCGTTAGTGCATCAACCGCTGTTACCATCTCCAACTGCCATTTTGTCCAACACAACGACGTAATCATATCTCAAATTTTTGTTTTATATATGTGGTGGCGTAAACTAACATTGGTTTTTTTTGTGGTTCAGGTTTTGTTATTCGGTGCCACTAATACCTTCTCAGGAGATAAAATCATGCAAGTAACTTTGGCTTTCAACCACTTCGGAAAAGGATTGGTTCAGAGAATGCCAAGGTGCAGATGGGGCTTCTTTCACATTGTTAACAATGATTACACTCGTTGGCTAATGTACGCCATAGGTGGCAGCCAGCATCCCACCATCATCAGCCAGGGAAACCGTTTTGTCGCCCCAGATGACCGAAATGCAAAAGAAGTATGTAGTGTTACATATTCATACAACAAATTTTCAAAGAAAACATTGTGCCACAAATTTTAATTCTTTCAATTTTTTGCATTAACAACATTGCGCCACATGATATACACAGGTGACAAAAAGGGTACACGCACCTGAAAGTGAGTGGAAGAATTGGAATTGGAGATCAGAGGGTGACATATTGGTGAATGGAGCCTTGTTTGTTGAGTCTGGGAAAAAGGTTAAAGGTCTCAGGACAGACATTAAAGCACAGCCTGGGAAATCCGTAACTAGGCTCACTAAATCTGCAGGTCCTATAAAATGTGTGGTAAACAAGCCCTGCTGAACCAAACATGGAGCAATGGACGCTGGACATAGAGAAGAGTTTGTAATATGTATATATATGTGTAAAAGAATATGATTGTCAGACAATTCAAACAATAAGAACACCCAAAATAATACACGGTGTTTAGACTGTCAACCAATCATTTTTGTATGTAAAAGTCATTTTTGTACGTAAAAAGTCATGTTCATATCAGACCCGAAGCAAATGCTTCTGGGATTTTTAATTTCCTTTACGACGCTTTGATCTTCCTTTTCCCGTAGATTCTAATTAGAGCGATCAGAAATGAAGAAAATAGTAGATAAAAAATGTACAGAGTCAAGAAACAATACAAAGCCAGATTTCTTAAGGCATGGGTGAAGTTCTCAATCCTATTTCTTTCATAGTACACAAAATGTTCATCTTCAAAATGAGTTGGAGACTTTAGAATTCCGTTGCTGGTTATCCTCATTTTGCATACAAATTCCTCCCTTGAATTTGTTTCAAATTGATTGAGAGATACGATTTTTTATGCAAACCAAGGAAAATAATAAAAACTTAATCGTTGGGAAACAATTTTTGTGTGTGTACAATAGCAGAAAAAAAAATTCTAGCTTCCTGCAAACTATCCAATGTAAATGAGGAGTAGAATAAAATCATTGAGAAGCATTGTCTTGCAAAAGAAAGAGTTTTATGAGAAAGGGACGACAATTTATAAAAGTTTCTAAATACTTATATATTTTTAAAAAGAGTTTTTAAAGAGTTACTTATAAATAAAATTAAATATTTTATTATAAATTTTATAATTAAATTATTTAAAATTTGGTCAAAATTGTTTATATAAATAATTTTTTTTATTTTAAGTAATTTTTTTAAAGCAACTTATATACTAGATATGCAATAAAATATTTAATTATTTTCCTCTTGGTAATAATTTTTTTAGAGATGATCTAAATTTTTTTCTCATTTTAATTATTTTTTTAATGAGTGTTAACTATGTTTTATTCATGAGTAGCAATTAATATACACCTAAATTTATCAGATAATCACTTTAACACCCAGAAGACAATAAATAAATCAAAGAAATAATTTTACTTTAAATTTAAAATAAAAAAATACTAGTATTTTTAGTTGATTTTCATCGGAGGGTTTGAGAGAAATGGCCTCATGACTTATAGAACCTTCTTAAAGAATGTTGTTTTTATAAGCTTTACATACTTCATGGAGAATATTTAGATGACATGGATTACATTAACTAGTCTTGTAACATCATATGATGCATTTGTCTGATATATAGTTGATCTAATGATTAGTAGTTGATACATAGTTGTTCTGTTTTTATAAAATTAATCTCCTTTAAACACCTACTCATACATTGTAAATACCTCCTAAATCTGCCATCAACTTGACGAAAATTTGTCAACAAATAATAATATTTTCTTAGTGTCCAACTTATTAGTAAAGTAATTAAGAAAGATCATTATTTCATCCCAGATCCTTCCTTAAAAATAGTCAAATAATAAAACTTACTAATTTGTTTTTCTTTAAAAAAAAAGAATGAGAAATTTGAAGCTTGTAATTATAACTCTTTACCTTTGGGATAACCCTTCTTAAATGGACTTTTTCTTGACACCCCACAACAAATATTCATCAAATAATTAAATGTAAGCCTGTGCAAACTAGGTCAAGGAGGAGAAATTAATCTTTCATTACAACAGATCTTTCAACTCTTACCTCTTATATATATAACAGATCTTTCAACTCTTACCTCTTATATATATATATATATATATATATATATATATATATATATATATATATATATATATATATATATATATATATATATATATATATATATATATATATATATGAACCCAATAGGATTTCAATATATGCTGTTTGATAATGATAAGTCGTAAAATTATTTTTATTAGTATTTTAAGAGGCCTTGAGTGACAAGTAGGGAACAATGTCTACACCCAAAATTATTCTGTTTAATTAGTTTATTGATCTTGAAAGTCAGGTTGATACAGGCTTTTGAAAACCCATGAAAAGCCTAAACAATTTCAGCCCATGAAAAGCCCGTGTACTTGTTTCCAGCATAGGGAGTGCGGCTGATTGGGTCACACGAGGTGGGCTTGAAAAGACAAACTACAAATTATATGAACTAAGATATTAATAAAAAAGAAAATTCCCCACAACCCGATTTTAAATAATAGAAATTATTTGAGGATCCGTTGGTATGGTTCTTCGGTAAAATTAAAAAAAAAAAAAAAATAGTATAAGTCATTTGAGGATAGCACGTTACACAATCGTTTTTCCTTTCCGTAACTTCATCCCAATTTCACATGTCGAACTTGGTTACAAATCTTCTTTCCCTATATATTCTAGAAAAGTATGCATGTAGAAAAGTTATATATATATGTAAGGTTTCGGTTTAACTTATTTTTTAGATAAAACTTGATTAGTCTAATATCACAGTAATGTATTTAAGGTTTTATTTGAGTAGGATTTAATTTCTTTTAGCTAATGAGGACTTTTGGAGATTTATCTTGAAAGAAAAAAAAAAGATAAAAGAAGATAGATTTGTACTTTATGTTAGAGGAACTTAATGTAATAAAGTGACTTGGCCAACAAGATTCTATTGTAAAAATTGATTGAAAATTGGTGACATGTTATACCTTAATTATTTTTGTATAAAACATAATAAATTGGTTTGAGCTTGCATTTGGTGAATTCTATAGCTATATGAATGAATAGATAGATGTAATAAATTAGGTTAGTAAATATTGAGAAATCTCATATTAATTAAATATACGAGAATATAATAGTATGTAGGTGAGTACAATTCTCACTATATCGAATCGATTTTATAGGATTGAGTTATGTATTTTCTCATTTCTAAGATGGTATCAGAGTTAACTCTAGTGATGTTGAGACATTATTCGTTAATGATTGTGGACTAAATCGATCATTATAGGATAATGTCTCAACTGCTAGAGTTGAATTTTATATCATCTTAAAGATTGTGAGATATTCAACTCAACCATAAAAAATTGGTTCGATATGATAAAGACTGTATTTATCTACGTACATGTTACCATATCTCTAATCAATATTTGTAAACTAGGAAAGAGTCATAGAACGTCATTTCCATAGTTTTAAGTAAGAACTCTCAACCTTTTATGATGTGTGGGATCATCTAAAATTCAAACTTTAGGTGAATATCATTGGTTTGTTAATTTTGTTGATGATTGTACAAGAATGACTTGATTGTACTTAATGAAATAAAAAAATGAGGTAAGTATATTATTTTAAAATTTTCATAAAATTGTAAAAACTAAATATAATGCTAAAAATCAAGTTTTAAGTAGCGATAGTGGATAGTATAAAAATTATAAATCCCATCAGTATTTAGAAGATAATAGAATTATTAATCAAATTATTTGTTTCAATACACCTCAATAATGAGAGAAAAAATTGACATTTATTATAAGTTTTTATGCTTCATTAGTTAAGACACACATGTCATAATGTTATTATGTTATTGGGGAGAAACTCTTATTTAGTAGTATAGTTAATAAATCAAATTCCCTCATGTTCTATTGGTTTTAAAACTCCTTTTGAAACACTCCATAATTTAATTATCATTCCAATTATTCCTAATTTACCCCATCATGTATTTCAACGTGTTGTAATTGTTCATCTTCATAAGCATCAATGCAATAAGTTGGATCCAAGGGTCATTCGATTTATTTTTACTGGATATGCTATACATAAAAAGGATATATGTGTTATCATCCTCCTACTCATCATATATGCTTTAGGGAGGGATCCAACAAGGAATTTAAGAAATACATACTCTAAAGTATATAATCCAATCTTTAGAGGATAATATGGATCTAAATGATACAATTTCATATGTTCACCCTCAAGAGATGAAGAAGAAACTAATATTAGAGAATTCATCACAATAATCTTGTACTAAAGATGACATTGAAGCTCCACATGAATCTCTTACAGGGGATAATATTGAAGTCTCACATGAACCTCTTAGAAGAGATAATAATATTGAAGCCCCACAAGAACCTCTTAGTGAAAATAACATTAAAGTGCCACATGAACCTCTACATGGAGATAATATTGAAGTCCCACATGAACCTCTTAATGAAGATGTTACAAATAATTTGTTAACTAGAAAACAATTGTCAAATCATGTCACTAGAAGTATTCATAAACTTACTTATAAACTATAACTTTCTAATAAAGTTAAATATTTTGAGTCACTATCTATCGAATCATAGCCTGTAACAAATGAATAAAATATTTATAAATCTGTTATGTATTATAGTTCTCCCTAACAATTTGTAAGAAGTTTTATTTGATCCACGATGGAAGACCATTATGAATGAGAAAATGGGTTCACTTCAAAAGAATGATACTTGGATATTGGTTAATTGTTTACTAGGAAAGAAACCAGATAGGATGCTTGGTAAATTTATATTATTAAATACAATGTAGACGGTGTAATACAAAACATATAGATTAATTATACGAGAATCACGTTTACCCTTATAGTAAAAAGTAACATTGTTCAAGTATTATTGTCTTTGACAACAAATTTGGATTGACTTTTAAAGCAATTTGATGTAAAAAAATACATTTTTACATGATAAATTAATTAAAAACATGTATATGGAATTCTCACCACATTCTATGGTACCTGAAAAAAAAAATATATATATATATATATATATATATATATATATATATATATATGCAAATTAAAAAAATATTTGTATGGGTTGAGACAATTTTCACAAGCATGGTTTGGAAGGTTTAAAAAATAGCATTTGGATATAATCGGAGTAATTTAGATAATACTTTATTTTTGAAGGAATAAGAAGGTAAAATAATTGCACTTATTGTATATATGAATTATATGATTATTATAAGAAATAATTCAAAAGAAATTAAAGCATTACAAGAGTATTTATCAAAAGACTTTGAAATGAAGGACCTTAGTGCTTTGAAATATTGTCTTGGGATTAAAGTATCTAGATCCAAGAAAGGGATTTTTTTTGTCTCAAAGAAAACATGCCTTAAACTTGTTGTAAAAAATAGGTAGGTTAGTTTATCAGCCAACAAATACACCAATGGAAGAAGGTTTAAAGTTATCTACTACGCCAGATGAAGTCCAAGTTCATAAATAAAGATACCAAAGACTTGTAGAGATATTGATGTACTTAGCACACACAAAACTAGATCTTGTCTATGCATTAAGTGTCGTTAGTCAATTTAGGCATAATCCAAGATAACAAAATATGAATACAATTATGTATATTTTAAGATATGTAAGTCAATAACTAGAAAATGACTATTATTCATAACAAATACAAATCATCAACAAATAGATGTCTATACTGATCTTGATTGAGTTGGTGGTAATCTTGTTACATGGAAGCAAAGAAGATGTGGTTTCTCGCTCAAGTGCAGCAACTAAGTTTAGATGGTTGACACTTAGAATTTGTGAAGGTTTATTACTAAGATTCCTTTTGCAAGATCTTGAATACTCATCCACACAACTTATTAAACTATATTATGATAATAAAGTTGCATGTGATATTGTCCATAAACCAATACAACATATCGAATAAAACACATTGAAATTGATAGAGTTTAATTAAGAAAAAGTTAGAAGAGAAAATTATAGAGTTGTCTATGATTCACTTAGAAAATTAGTTAGCTAATACCTTAACAAAGGTTGTCTCCAATCAATATTCTCAAAATATCTTGTCATATTGGGTATAAGCACCAACTTGAGGGAGAGTGTTGAGATTCCTTTTTTTTATTCTTTTTATACAATATTATTGTATAAATTGTATATTATTTGATTAGGATTTTGTATAATTGTAAATATTTTAGTTTCCTAATATCATAATTAGGTATACATATTTTATATCTTATAAATAGGTTGTACACAATTTATTTCATATAGGAGAATGAATATATTTCAATTTATATTTTTCAAGTTGATATCAAAGTCAACTTTAACAATGTTAAGACATTATCCAGTTAGTAGTTATGAATTAAATTATTCTTTATCATATCATTATTTGACAATTCATCCTTGATATGAAGGAGTGTGATGAAAAAAATAATCTTCAATATAAGGGGTGTGATAAAAAATCATTCTTGATATGATGGGCTATTTTGAGAAATCTCACGTCGATATGTAAAATTTGATATTTACATAATTTTTGTTCAAGTAAGAGTGAGTTATTTAAATGATAAGACTTCCAAAATAAGAAAAGTAGTCTTAAGTTTATTTTTTCTCAAGTGAAAAATGTTCAATTTAAAGCGATTTGACTCTTACATTTTGATTTTAGTGAGATATTAATTGTTCAAGTCACAATACATTCGTTTAAACAAAAATATACTAGAAAATAAAGGAAAATTTAAAAAGATATTTTATTCAAGCACTATATATATATATATATATATATATATATATATATATATATATATATATATATATATATATATATTGAAAGGAAAATTTAAGAGTATTAATTATAAAAGATGAATATTACATTATAGTAAAGTAAGTATTAAGTATGGTTAATGCAAGGAGGAGGTGAATGTAATAAAAAATTTTAAGTATATTATTGGACTTATATGAGAGTATGTGAAAATTTTAATTATTCTCGTAATATACACTTAGAGAAGTTATAATGTGAAAGATATTATGTTTGAGTTTAAAATTCATTACTTTATCTTCTAGAAGTCAAGTATCTAAGTTTTGTAGTGAACATGTATGGACGTATTACTATAGACATTTAATGTTCAAATGGAATGATGTTGCGTGTGAAATTGATTTATTATTGTGACAATTTTTTTCTTATTATTATTATTTGTATAAGAGTAGCAGGTAAAAAAAATTATATGTACATATATGTAAAAGTAATTTACATCACTATATATATATATATATATATATATATAAAAGATATACAAAAGAAGAAGGAATTTTATTTTTGATTCTTTCTATTTTTTCTACAATTTTACAACTATCTACATTGCGTGTGGAAACAAACTGATTAAGGGGTTTTGGAAAAAGGTAGGAGGTATACAAAAGGTAACCACTACTTGGTCCATCTAACATAATGAGATTTTCCATATCAGATACAAATGTTATTATTGATAATCCTGTCCCTCTAAAAGTAACCGAGTTGTCTATAATGTTCGTGTTCCAAGTAGTTCCTGGGAAGAAGGCAGGTGATGCTTGCGGAAAAGGGATTTGGAATATTTGGCGCCTCCATCTACTTAAGTTGGTGTTTAAATAAAATATGCACAAAAGATCATAATAGGGAGTGAAAACATTTATCATTTACAATAATACAATCTTATAATATATAGATATATATGTTTCAACTTCTTCAACACATTCTATTTTATGAAGATTTAAATTAAATTTGTAGTGACTAGTCAGGATAAATGAGCCCAATTTTAATCACTCTCACAGTGATATTTACTCATTTAAATCCCCAAGGTTCAATCTCCATCTACAATATCATCAAATCTTCACAAATAAATATATTATTATAATTGAAAAATATAACTATAAATTAATAAATAGGATCGTTGCATTACTAGAGATAAAATAAAGTAAACAAACAGGACTAGTACATAACCGAAGATAATTAAAATAGGACCAGTGCAAGACTCGAAGATAAAATAAAATAAATAAACAGAACCAGTACATGACTGGAGATAATTAAAATAGGACCAATGCAAGACCGGAGATAAAATAAAATAAGCAAACATAAGGCAGGATCATTACGTAGTTAGAGAAAAATAAACAAATAACTAAATAAATAGAATGAGGTTAGGGACACCTCACTCCACAACTATAAGAAAAATAAAATAGATTTAATGATAATATTTTCCTCCCCTACCTTAAGAACTGCATGATGAGGTACCAAAATTTTGTAGAGACAATTTTATTTTTCTCTTTCTTTTCTCTCCTTATCTTTCTTCCTTTCTCCTTTTTTTCTCTCTTTCTCTTCATCCCTCTCTCTTTCTTTCTCTTTCTATTTCTCTCTCCTTCTTTCTCTTTCTCCCTTTCTCTTTCTCTTTCTATTTCTCTCTCATACTTCCTTTTCTTCTTACGAATCTTCCTCCTTTCTCTTTTTATAACAATTTTTTTTCTTTTTATTTATTTAATTATGTAACCATAAATGCAGTAATTATGATTTTTATAAGGTTTATCTTTTAAAATAAGATAACTTTATCTTATATATATATATATATATATATATATATTAAGAAAATTAATAATTAATAAATTTTTTTCTTTCATTTTTATAAATATAACAAATATATATATATATATATATTATAATAATTTATTAATAATAACAAATTTCTTTTAATATATGCTTATTTTATTATAAATATATTTAAATTTTTGAGATGTTACATTTCTCCCATACTTACGTAAATTTCGTCCTCGAAATTTTTAGCGACTAAAATAGATTAGGGTAACTTTCTTTGATTCTCTTTTCTAATTCCCACGTAGCATCCCCAATACTCTTATTCCAAACAACCTTTACTAATGAAATTTGTCTTCCCCTCAATTGCTTGATCTTCATATCTCGTAATCTGTATAGACATTGTTTCAAATATAAGGTTATCCTTTAATTGTATTGTATCCGGCATTATTACATGAGAAGGGTCAGAAATATATTTTCTTAATTAAGACACATGAAACACATTATGAAGATTAGAAAGGAAAGGAGGTAAAGAAATTTGGTAAGCAACAAGACCTATTTTTCTAAGAATTTGATAGGGACCAATAAATCGAGGAGTGAGTTTCTTTGTTTTCATTATTCTACCAACTCCAGTTGTCGGTGTTACTTTCAAGAATACATGCTCATCTTCTTGGAATTCAAGGGGTCGTCTTCTCTTGTCAGCATAACCTTTCTGTCGACTTTGAGTTGTTCTTAATTTTCCCTAATCATCTTAATTTTTTTCGTGGTTTGTTGAATCATGTCAGGACCTGAGATTAAATTTTCTCCAGTCTCAAACCAACATAAAGGTATCCTACATTTTCTCCCATACAATACCTCATAGGGGGGCATACCTATGCTAGAATGGAAACTGTTGTTATAAGTAAATTCAATTAATGATAAGTATCGGTCCCAGCTACCAGAATCTTCTAACATACATGCTCTCAACAAATCTTCCAAGGACTGGATGGTTCTTTCTGATTGTCCATCAGTTTGAGGATGATAAGCTGAGCTAAGATGAAGCTTAGTTCCTAAGACTTGATGTAGGCTTCCCCAAAATTTAGAAGTAAACCTAGGATCCCGGTCAGAAATAATACTAGATGGAACTTCATGTAACCTCAAAATTTCTTTTATGTACAATTCAGTTAGTTTCTCCAATGAATACCTGATGTTAATGGGTAGAAAATGAGCAGACTTTGTCAACATATCCACGATAACCCATATGGAATCAAATTTTTGAATTGTTCGTGGTAAACCAACTATAAAGTCCATTGCAATACTATCCCATTTCCACTCAGGTATGTCTAAAGATTGTAGCATTCCTGCAGGCCTTTGATGTTCTATCTTAGATTTTTGACAAACTAAGCATTGAAAGCAATGAGGGGGAGATTGATGGAAATGTCCCTACATTCCCAAGAGATGATTTTGATGATAATTCAAGTCAACTACATTCAAGTCAACACCATTCAAGATGAATTAAGGACAAACTGAATTTATGACGTTGGTGAAAATGTGAAACATTTCCCTACATGCCCAAGATATGTTTTTGATAAAGATGATGATTCAAGCAAGCCCAAGATTATTCATGAAGACTAGATAGAGTCTTAGAATACTGGATATGGAGGTACAAGTTGATGAAGTAATATTATGCATAAGCCTCCAAAGCACAAGTGTGATAAAATTCATAACATTATATTTTTCTCTGTCATAATTAATTATGATGCATCAGAAATAGAAAAATAATTTTCTCTATCATAATTGATTATACTGGTAATATAATCAATTATGACAATTCAAATTAAAAAATATATCTATTTTAAAGAATAAATGTTTTTGAATACATCCTGATTTTCTCTATGATATTATTAATGTCCAACGACCATTTTCTGATGTTATTTTTTATTTAATTAAGTTTTGATGAAAAATAAAAAAGACACAATTACAGAATTCGAAAGTACAATTTACATTCAATCAGTTTTGAGAAAAGAATTCTGAGCAAGGCAACAGAGATATTTTACACCTTCTAAGAAAACTCTCTTTTCTACTGTCTTTTGTGCTTTCATTGTTAATCACACTTGTTCTTGGAGATTGGTATTCTACAGACTTCTACAATTTGTTGTCTCCATTACCCAGGTGTGCCTGTTCTTATTTTTATTACCTTCATCCTTTGTGTATTGGTGGCAAAGGAGTTGTTTTCATCCTTTGATTTGTTCAGAGGAGATGTTCATCCCTAGTGGGATTCTAGGGAGGTGTTCATCCTTAGTGGGATTCTAAGGAGGTGTTTTTCATCCTTTGATTTGTTCAGAGGAGGAGTTCATCCCTAGTGGGATTCTAGGGAGGTGTTCATCCTTAGTGGGTTTCTAAGGAGGTGATTGTCTTTTTAATTAGTTTACTTTTTACTAGTTCTTCTGCTGAGTTGATTGTAATTTGTAAACTGAATTTGAAAGATAGTGAATTGGGAGTCACTCTTGTGTTAAGAGTTGACTGGGAACTGGATGTAGGGTTGGCTATACTCGAACCAGTATAAATCACTGTGTGCTCTTCTCTTTCCCTTATCTCTTTCTCTTTTCCTAATTATATTATTGTTTCCGCTTTATCTGTGTTCAAACAAATTATTGAATCACAAATAAATTTTTAATTTGACATCTATTTTAATTTGTGCATCTATTCACCCCCCCCCCCCCTCTAGATGTCATTTGTCTAACAAGTGGTATCAGAGCTTGGTTAGATAAGATATTTTTAAACAATTTGTCAAGATGTCTATGCAGAATCAGGTTTATAGGGAAGGAGCTTCAATAAACAGACCACCATTATTTGAAGGAGAAGACTATCAGTTTTTGAAAGCAAGAATGGAAATATTTTTACAAACACTAGATTATGGTGTTTGGGATGCTGTACTCAATGGTCCTTTTATTCCGATGAGAACAACGGAGTATGGAGTTGTTCCAAAGACTTTTGATCAATGGATGCCAGATGAAAATAAGCGTGCCCATTATGATGTAAGAGCCCGAAACGCTATTGTTTCTGCCTTAACTCGTAATGAATTTTTCAGGGTCTCACAATGCAAGATGACAAAAGAAATATGTGACACTCTTGAAGTAACACATGAAGGAACAAATGAAGTAAAGCGATCACGTAAGAACACACTCATCCAGGAGTATGAATTATTTCAAATGCAACAAAATGAAAACATCACGGATTTCCAGACACACTTCACACATATAATAAATCACTTGAAAGCATTAAGAAAAAGTTTTGACAATGAGGAGTTGAGCACAAAGATCTTAAAATCCTTAGACAGGAATTGGCAACCAAAGGTCACTACTATTACAGAATCAAAGGATCTCACAAAAATGAATATTGCTACTCTATTTAGAAAGCTGCGAGAACATGAGATGGAGCAACAAAGGTTAAAGAATGGTGAACAGAATCAAGCCAAGACGATAGCTCTAAAAGTAGAAAAATCTTCACAAGACGAAAGCGAAAATGAAGGTAAGTTTTCGGATTCCGATATGTCTCTTTTTGTTAAACAATTTTATCGCTTTATGAAGAACAGGAAAAAGAGACAGCAAAGAAAGGAGAAAACAAATAAATTCCATTGCTATGAATGTGGAAAACTTGGTCATATCAAACCAGACTGTCCGGAACTTAAGAAAGAGAAGAAAGATATGAAAGAGAAGAAGAAAGAAAAGAACGATACTTATAAGAGCAAACACAAAGCTTATATTGCTTGGGAGGATAATGATTCTTCCACAACACAAGAGAGTTCTTCCGAAAACAGTGATGGAGAAGAAGAAGCAAATCTTTGCTTGATGACAAAAAATGATGATGAAGCCTCATCACAGGTAAATAGTATAAATTCCTTAAATGAATATGATGATTTATTTAAAGAATATCAAGATATGTATGAAGGTTTTACCAAGTTATCTAAGAAATACAATGCACTTAGGCAAAAGTTTAATGCATTAGAAAATATTGTTGGTATTCTTGAAAAAGAAAATGAGTGCTTAAAGAAAGATGTTGAGAAATCTAAAACTTTGTCTAAAAATAAAGAAGTTGTTAAACCTTGTGAAAATTGTAATCTTTTGGAAAATGAGATTTTCAAGTTAGAGAAAATAATAAGCTAGTTTTCAAAATCTTCTGAAAATTTTGATTCAATATTAGGTTATCAAAGAGGAAATTCTAGCAAAGTTGGACTTGGTTACAAACCCAAAGAAAGTCTAGAACCTCATAAAACTATTTTTGTGAAAGAGTCAAGGAAAATAGATGTGAAACCAGTTTCAAAAAACTTTAAGAAACGCATTTAGACATTTTCAAAGAAAACCAACATGTTTTTATTGCATGAAATTAGGTCATACATCAAATAGATGTTACATAAAACATTTTTGGCATATCTAATGGCAAATATGAATGGGTGCGTAAAGGAACAAAGCATTTATACATGTCTAAATGATAGTTTGAGCATCTAATTGATTATCATAATCGAAATTTTTTTCTTGTTGTCATAATCAATTATATTGATTCTAAAGGTGTTGTGATAATCGATTATTATATCATGGTTATATTTTTTTAATCCTTAGTCTTTTGGCAAAGACTTGTGATTCTACTAACCTTTTTAAGGACCCAAAAATAATTAAAGGGTACCTAGATTTGTATGTTGATGTTGCAGGTAATTATCAAGGATAAGAAATTAATGCAGGTTATTGAAGTTAAATGGGTATACAAGAACAAGCTAGATGAACAGGGAAATATTACAAAGATAAGTTTATGATTGTCTCTCAAGCCTCTATATTGAATATCTGCTCTTATCTGTCACATAAATTTGATTGTTGACCAACTTTAAAATTTGAAAGTTTGAATTTTGAAAGTTTGAATTTATGAAAATTTGAAATTATTAAAGTTTGAAATTTTGCAGTTTGAGATTCTTGAAATTTGAAATTTTGCAATTAGAGATTTTTGAAATTTGAAATTCTGCAGTTTGAGATTTTTTTCTCTTATAATATTTTTCATAATTATCAATGAAACAGGAAGATATTTTGATGTTATTAATCTGTGTGAAACAGGGGGAGATTGTTTTTCTCTTATAATATTTTTCATAATTATCAATGAAACAGGGAGATATTCTGATGATATTAATCTGTGTGAAACAGGGGGAGATTTTTTTCTCTTATAATATTTTTTATGATTATCAATGAAACAGGGGGAGATTGTTTGATGAATTAAAATTTGTGTGAAATTCTTTCCTATCTCTAAATTAAACCAGGGGAGTTAAGAGAAGTCTTTGCTCATATGAGTTAGGGAGAGTCTTGTTATTAATATATCCAGGCGGAGATTAAGAGACTTTGACACTTGATACAAATCTGTGCTAATCTTGAGCTGGCTATATAGAGTCAAACATTTTAATTCATTTCAGGTGTTTCCTTGATCATCATAAAAAAGGGGGAGATTGAAAGCAATGAGGGGGAGATTGATGGAAATGTCCCTACATTCCCAAGAGATGATTGTGATGATGATTCAAGTCAACTACATTCAAGTCAACACCAGTCAAGATGAATTAAGGACAAACTGAATTGATGACGTTGGTGAAAATGTGAAACATTTCCCTACATGCCCAAGATATGTTTTTGATAAAGATGATGATTCAAACAAGCCCAAGATGATTCATGAAGACTAGATAGAGTCTTAGAATACTGGATATGGAGGTATAAGTTGATGAAGTAAATTATGCATAAGCCTCCAAAGCACAAGTGTGATAAAATTCATAACATGATATTTTTCTCTATCATAATTAATTATGATGCATCAGAAATATAAAAATGATTTTCTCTATCATAATTGATTATACTGGTAATATAATTAATTATGACAATTCAAATTTAAAAAATATATCTATTTTAAAGAATAAATGTTTTTGAATACATCCTGATTTTCTCTATGATATTATTAATGTCTAACGGCCATTTTCTGATGCTATTTTTTTATTTAATTAAGTTTTGATGAAAAATAAAAAAGACACAATTACAGAATTCGAAAATACAATTTACATTCAATCAGTTTTGAGAAAAGAATTTTGAGCAAGACAATAGAGATATTTTACACCTTCTAAGAAAACTCTCTTCTCTACTGTCTTCTGTGCTTTCATTGTTAATCACACTTGTTCTTGGAGATTGACATTCTACAGACTTCTACAATTTGTTGTCTCCATTACCCAGGTGTGTCTGTTCTTATTTTTATTACCTTCATCCTTTGTGTATTGGTGGCGAATGAGGTGTTTCCATCCTTTGATTTGTTCAGAGGAGATGTTCATCCATAGTGGGATTCTAGGGAGGTGTTCATCCTTAGTGGGATTCTAAGGAGATGTTTTTCATCATTTGATTTGTTCAGAGGAGGTGTTCATCCCTAGTGGGATTCTAGGGAGGTGTTCATCCTTAGTGGGTTTCTAAGGAGGTGATTGCCTTTTTAATTAGTTTACTTTTTACTGGTTCTTCTGCTGAGTTGATTGTAATTTGTAAACTGAATTTGAAAGATAGTGAATTGGGAGTCACTCTTGTGTTAAGAGTTGACTGGGAACTGGATGTAGGGTTGGCTATACCTGAACCAATATAAATTACTGTGTGTTCTTCTCTTTCCCTTATCTCTTTCTCTTTTCCTGATTATATTATCACTTCCGCTTTATCTGTGTTCAAACAAATTATTGACTCACAAATAAATTTTTAATTTGACATCTATTTTAATTTGTGCATCTATTCACCACCCTCCTCCCTCTAGATGTTATTTGTCTAACAAGCATGATGTTACATATTGTGCCACTTGCTTCTTTATTTTAGGTCACCAAAATATTTTCTTAATATCTTGATACATTTTTGTTGTGTCTGGATGTATGCTCAATTTACTCTTATGTGCTTCATCTAAAAGCAGCTTTCTAATCTCTACATTATTAGGCACACATATCCTACCACTAAATCTCAAAATTCATGCTTTATCTATGCCAAAATTTTCTCTATTCTTTTGTCCTATCAACTTCTTTTTCTTTTGAATAAATTCATCAACTACTTGAGCCTCTTGAATTTGTCTTTGTAATCCACTAGTAATCTGAGTTAACTTTAATTTTATTCTATCAGGGTTCATGGTAATTGATAAATTCATGTTTCTGACCTCTTCTAGCAGACTCATCTCATGAATCATAAGGGAAGAAACATGTAAAGATTTTATACTTAAAGCATCTGCTACTACATTTGCCTTTTCTGGATGGTAATGTAATTCAAAATCATAATCTTTCAAAAATTTCATTCATCTTCTCTGTCTCATATTTAACTCTTTTTGATCAAACAAGTATTTAAGACTTTTATGATCACTAAAAACCCCAAACTTACCACCATACACATAATGTCTCCATTTTTTGAGTGCAAAAACGATGGCGGCTAGTTCTAGATCATGAGTTGGATAATTTTTCTCATGTGTTCTTAATTGTCTCGAGGCATATGCAACTACCCTTCTATCTTGCATAAGAACACATCTTAATCCCATTTTGGAAGCATCACAAAATATCACAAAATGTCCAGTTGGGTTAGGTAATGCTAGTACATGGGAAGTGGTTAATCTTTTCTTAAGTTCTTGAAAACTATTTTCGCATTTTTCTGTCCATTCAACAGCTTGACCTTTCTTGGTGAGTTGGGTTAAAGGCATAACCATTTTAGAAAATCCTTCAATGAATCTCCTATAATATCCAGCCAAACCCAAGAAACTACGAATCTCAGTCACTATTTTTTGTGGATCCCATTGTAGAATTGCTTCCACCTTAGTTGGGTCTACTGACACTCCCTCTTTGAAAATCACATGGCCTAAAAATTTCACTTCTTTTAACCAAAATTCACACTTAGACAATTTAGCATACAATTGTTTGTCTTTCAAAATTTGAAGAACAACTTGAAGGTGGTCCGCATGATCTTCAAAAGTTTTAGAATAAATAAGAATGTCATCTATAAAAATCACAACAAAATGATCTAAAAATGGACGAAAAATCCTATTCATATAATCCATGAATATTGCAGGAGCATTGGTCACACCAAAATGCATCACTTGATATTCATAATGACCATACCTAGTTCTAAATGTAGTTTTTTGTACATCTTCTGTCTTTACTCTAATTTGGTGATATTCTGATCTTAAATCTATTTTAGTAAATACAGAAACTCCTCTTAATTGATCTAAAAAATCATTTATTCTTGAAAGAGGATATTTATTCTTTATGGTGAATTTATTTAACTGATAATAATCTACGCACAACCTAAAGCTGTCATCTTTCTTCTTAACTAATAAAACAGGGGCTCCCCAAGGTGATACACTAGGACGAATGAATTGTTTCCCAAGTAATTCTTCCAATTGTTTCTTCAGTTCTGTCAGTTTAGAAGGGGACATCCTATATGGTGTCATAGAAATTGGTCCAGTTCCAGGCATTAAATCTATTGAAAATTCAATCTCTCTATTGGGTGGTAAACCAGGAATATCATCAGGAAAAACTTCAGGAAAATTTTGAACAACTGCTATTTTTTTCAAATCGACTTCCTCTTTTACTTCCACAGAAGATAATAACAAATATCCTTGAATTTTGTTCTTCAAAGACTCATTTACTGAGTTGGTAGAGAAACTCAAAAGATTTTCAGAATTTGAAAATATTACTGATTTTTCTGCACAATTTAGAAGGACTTGATTGGAAGATAACCAGTTCATATCCAGAATTACATCCAATTAAGATAAAGGTAGACAAATTAAATTTACAAGGAATTTCCTATTTTCAACGAACAAAGGACAATCTAGACAAATTTTATTGGTGATTACAGACTTACTTGTGGGAGTTGAAACAATCAAACTAGTATCTAGAAAAGAAGTCGGCAATTCAAGGTGTTGGACACAATCATTGGAAATAAATGAATGAGTTGCGCCTGAGTCATACAGTACATTTAAAGTTTTACCTTTAATGAAACACATACCTTGGATCAAATCATTATTCTGAGAAGCTTCAGTTCCATTCATGGTATATACTCTTCCTGTTGTCAGAGGTCTTCTTTTTGGTGTAGAAGGATCAAAATTTGGTTTTTGCTGCCGACATTCAGAGAATATATGACCAGATTTTCCGCACTTGAAACAGACAGGTCCTTTAAGATGACAAATCTTTAGCATAATGATCCTGTCCGCACTTGAAGCACTTGAGCTGACTATTTACAGGTTTATTAAAATATCCTACGGAAAATTGGTTGGGTTGGGATCTCCAGTGGGGGCCATTGTAAGGTTTTTCTTCATTTTGTATCCTTTTATTATGCTGGGGTCCAAAAGATTTTGGTTTACTATTTTGATGGTTTTCAAAATCTTCCAAAAATCTGCATTTATGAATAAGCGTAGAAAAATTAGAAATTTCTAGTATTCCTACCGCTTTTCTCAATTCGGACCTAAGTCCATTCTTAAATTTTATACACTTCATTCTTTCATCAGGGTGATAAAAGAATGTAGAGTATTTTTCTACCTCTTCAAACTTAGAGGCATATTCTCCTACTGTCATACTTCCTTGCTTTAATGGCATAAACTCTATTTCTTTCGCTCTTCTCACATCATTGGAAAAATAATTTTCTAAAAATTTTGTTCTAAACACTTCTCAAGTAATGATTATTCTTCCTCCTTCTAGTAATCTCCTGGTACTATCCCACCAATATTCAACCTCTCCTATCAACAAAAACAAAGCATAATTCATCTTTTGGTCATCAGGATAATTCATAACTTGAAATATTTTTTCCAATTCTTTAATCCATAATTTAGCCTTTTCTGGGTTATAACCTCTAGAAAATTATGGAGGTTTGTTTCTCCTAAATTCAACTAAACCTTGTGATCCATTGGTTCCTTCAGGTCTTTGATTCCTTAATAATGCAGCGGTCATGTCTCGGGTAGCTTGTACCGCTTCTGTCAACTCGTTGTTCCTTCTATTATTTGCCATCTGGAATTATATAAGTTAGGATTCATAAGATATCAAGATATACTCATTTCACAGGTCACACATGAAATGTTGCTCGATACCATTTAATGTGACATTTTTTTCTTATTATTATTATTTGTATAAGAGTAACAGGTCAAAAAAAATATTACATATATGTAAAAGTAATTTACATCACTATATATATATATATATAAAAGATATACAAAAGAAGAAGGAATTTTATTTTTCATTCCTTCTATTTTTTCTACAATTTACCAACTATCTACATTGTCAGTGGAAACAAACTGATTAAGGGGTTTTGAAAAAAGGTAAGAGGCATACAAAAGGTAACCACTACTGGTTCATCTAACATAATGAGATTTCTCATATCAGATACAAATGTTATTATTGATAATCATGTCTCTCTAAAAGTAACTGAGTTGTCTATAACGTTCGTGTTCCAAGTAGTTCCTGGGAAGAAGGCGATGGTGCTTGTAGAAAAGGGATTTGGAATATTTGGCGTCTCCATCTACTTAAGTTGGTGTTTAAATAAAACATGCACAAAAGATCACAATAGGGAGTGAAAACATTTATCATTTACAATAATACAATCTTATAATATATAGATATATATGTTTCAACTTCCTCAACACATTCTATTTTATGAAGATTTAAATTAAATTTATAGTGACTAGTTAGGATAAATAAGCCCAATTTTAATCACTCTCCCAGTGATATTTACTCATTTAAATCCCCAAGGTCCAACCTTTATCTACAATATCATCAAATCTTCACAAATAGATATTATTATAATTGAATAATATAACTATAAATTAATAAATAGGATATCCGCATTACTAGAGATAAAATAAAGTAAACAAACAGGACCGAGTATATAACTAAAGATAATTAAAATAGGACTAGTGCAAGACTGGAGATAAAATAAAATAAACAAACAGGATCAGTACATAATTGGAGATAATTAAAATAGGACAAGTGCAAGACTGAAGATAAAATAAAATAAACAAACAGGACCAGTACATAACTGGAGATAATTAAAATAGAACCAGTGTAAGACTAGAGATAAAATAAAATAAACAAACATAAGGCAGGACCATTACGTAGTTAGAGATAAATAAACAAATAATTAAATAAATAGAATGAGATTAGAGACACATCACTCCACAATTATAAGCAAAATAAAATAGATTTAATGATAATATTCTTCTCCCCTACCTTAAGAACTATGGATGAGGTAACAAAATTGTGCAGAGACGATTTTATCTTTCTCTTTCTTTTTTCTCCTTATCTTTCTCCCTTTCTCTTTTTTTCTCTCTCTTTCTCTTCCTCCCTCTCTCTTTCTTTTCTTTCTCCCTTTCTCTTTCTTTTTCTATTTCTCTCACCTTTTTTCTCTTTCTCCATTTCTCTTTCTTTTCCTATTTCTCTCTCCTACTTCCTTTTCTTCTGGCGAACTTCCCCCTTTCCTTTTTCATAACAATTTTTATTTATTTATTTAATTACGTAACCATAAATATAATAATTATGATTTTGATAAGATTTATCTTTTAAGATAAGATAACTTTATCATATATATATATATATATATATATATATATATATATATTAAAAAATAATAATTAATAATTTTCTTTTCTTTCATTTTTATAAATATAACAAATATATATATATTATATAATAATTTATCAATAATAACAAATTTCTTTTAATATATGCTTATTTTATTATAAATATATTTAAATTTTTGAGATGTTTACAATTATGATTTAAATTATTATTAATTTATCCTATTTTGTTTTTTTATTATATAATAATTATATTATATGAAAGAGATGATAGAGGTGAAATTAGGTTTCTTTTTATGTTGAATTTTATTTTAGAATATATATATATATATATATATATATATATATATATATATATATATATATATATGTGTGATGGAAAGCATAATCACAACAATTGAAAAATATTTTTCCTGGGAATTGAATTTCTTTATTACGCTAAAAGTTATTTAAAAAAATTACTTTAAAAGTTAAATAATATTATCTAAAAAAAATTATTAAATGATGTGACATTACACTTATAAAGGTTTTAAGAAATTCATATTTTGAATATGAAAAATTAATGAAGAGAATATTTTCAATATTAATATTTATTTAATTATGAGAATTATAAAAAGCAAGTCAAACATTTACTTTTAACTACATTAATATTAGAGTTATTTTATTGTGTAGAATGTTCAAACTATAAAGTAAATAATTCATTCAACTAACTATACATTAATTATAGATACTATTAGAATGTTTAAAATAACTCCAGCTCAACCAACTATGTTAAATTTCCTCATTTTTAATTGAGAATTTTAAATGTTAATTAACTTGATATATGTAAAATGATGATAATTCTAATTATTAAAATTATGAGAGTTAAAAAATAACTCTTTGCTCTCTCTTCACTTTTATCAAAATAAAATTAAAGTAAAATTAATATGGTATATTACTGTTTTCTCCAGCATGAACAATACCATTATTTTCGAACTCAAACCAAACACGAAACTATTATAGTCTCAAGTTCACATTTGAAAACATTAAAGTTTAAATTGTAAAACAAACACACCAAATAATAATAATAATAATAATAATAATAATAATAATAATAATAATAATAATAATAATAATAATAAAATCAGCATACTATTCTACTGAAAGGCATAATTTTTTTTTAATTTGAACCTACAAATTATTCAAAATATTCCACCCCTAAATAAACTATATAAATGCTAGAGAGCATAATAGTTAATACTATTGATACTTTATTGTATTGATATTTTTTTTTCATTGTTTAGGATTATGATTATGATAATACGATTTCTTTGGTCCTAAAACATGAAATATTAAATAATAAGAAAATAATTTATATTTTATATTTTATCTAAAAGTGATTAAAAATATTTTTTATGGTGGTGGCATATTTAAGCTATTAGTGGAAATTGAATTTTATTCAAAGCGTCGTAAGAGAAGCACGCTATCTGCTTAATCAATAAACTAAGATATTTTCATCTGTTACCTCGTTGAGTTTATCATCTACATAATTTTAATTGCATTGAAAATTTTACTAGAAAATAGTTTAACATAAAATGAAAAGCCTAAAAGTCAATGGTCTCTATCAACTTTCAACTTTCGATAATATAAATTTTATTATTTCTTTATTGTCATGGAAATGGAGGTAAATTAGTCCCTTTTTTTCTCTCTCAGTAATCGCACCCCTTTTGTGGCTAATTTATGTTTTTTTTTTTTAAAAGCTCGTTGAATTCTAATTACATTCAATTGGTAAAGAGAAAAGCGAATGAAACAAAGTAATGGGGTTTTTAATTATATTAAATTTTTTGCTTTTAATTTTTTCCAGCTAATATAATCAGGTCTTTTAACATTAATGTTAGATCCAACAAATTTATAAATTACATCTAATATATTACTCGATTTTTTAATATAATATTTCAATACCCGTTATCCATATATTATATGAGTATTAAATTCATATGATATTATAAAAAAATGTCTTTTATGAATAAAAAGTATAAATTAAAACTAAAAACAAACATTTTATTATTTTTAATTAAAAAAATGAAAACCTAGTTTAATTTATTCATTTTCTATTAATGATATCCGCTACATATCTAATTATTATACTTCATATTATATACTTGAAATTTTTCAGTAATTAAAGAAAAATAAAATATTAAATACAGATATACTTTGTAAATATTTGAAATATTTTAAAATATCTTCTCCTTTTAATAAATCTCCAAATATTGGAAGGTGTGAAAATTGGATAAGAAGAAATTTTGCTTTTCTTCATTCTAAAATTTGAATCAAATTATTATTTTTTTAAAATAAAAAAATCTTCTCCCTCCCCCTTGTCTTACTATAATCCAAACCAAACATAAAAAAAAAATTCTAAAATTAAATCTCTTTCATTTTCTTCGAACCAAAAATTAGGTAAGAAAATTATTACAACCATAAGTGTATCAAATTCAACCAAAAGTTAAAAATAATAATTTTTAGTTAATATATATATATATATATATATATATATATATATATATATTAAAAATCATTAAAACACTTTATCAACATGAATCTGCTTTCAGAATATATTCATTGAATTAATGACTAAAATGTCCATGAACATAAAATAACATACTTTAATTATTTTTTATTTTGTAAAAAAAAAATTGATACAGTAATAAATATTTTAACTTTTTTACTAAAAGAATAAAATAGTGTAGTCTAAAAATTAAAATAAATAGTGTAATACATCAAAGGAAGAATTTTATGGAAATGAAAATGTAACATTAAATGATGACTTTTATTTTATTATTATTATTATTATTAATAAATGGTATTTCAAACAATGTTTGGGAGAAATTAAGTTGTGAAGTTATTTATTTATTTACGAAAACATTTTGTATGCAAACAATTTATTGTTTATCTTTTCTCTAATACATATATATATATATATATATATATATATATATATATATATCACTTTAATGTCATTATTTACTTAGGGTTTATACCCAAAGGATGTCAAATAAAATTTTTGATAAAGTTGAAGAAGAAAATTTATTAGACGTCAAAGGAGTTGATTCAAACCTTATTATAATTTAATTTAACAAAAGAAAGTGGTCTATTTATATAAACAGTGTTCATAAGAAGTCCAAAGCTTACAAGTGGGTAACCTTGTACGTTAGATACTTTGAGACGAAAGTTTAACACTTTCAAACCTACATTAATAATTCTACAACACTGCATATGACGTTCTTATCTTCTAATAAATATCTGACACATGCCACATAATATTTGGTTTGATAGGTAATATAAACCATAGATTATTCATGTAAAGCTTCATATGGAGTTTATCTTAATTTCTTTAATTGTTCATATGAGATTTTTTATGACTAACACAATTTTATAAGCTGAATACGCTAAATAAGACATAAATGGTACCTAACTTGTTATAATTGTTAAATTATTATTAGCTTTGAATTTTGGTTTGTTTTTTGTTTGGGTACAAACCTCGCTTTAGTTGATACATAACTGTTTGAAATTTCGTGATTAAAGTATATATACGTGCATGTTGAAAAAGGTAATTAATGCTTAAATAGCTCTAAATTAATCTTATTTGCGACCAGAATTAGCTACTATAATAAAGTTTAATAAAGTTAGTTCACATTCCTAACATCTCCTTCAAGGTGAGAAGTAAATATCAATGGTTCTCAAGTTGGAATGAGTGTCCCAAAAGAGGTGCAAGGTAGAGTCTTGGTAACAATATATCACGTTGACTTGTTGTATATGAAATTGTACCCAATATTATGTTTAGATATTTATGAAAATTTGGATATTTTTCAATAACTTTGTTTGGAGGGAAGGGAGAGAGGGGAAAAAAGTAATTGGTGTAGAAAAATTTTATTCTTTTTTTTTTAAATATAATGTAAAAATGATATTTACTATTATTCATGTATTTTATTTTTTTTATTTAAATGAGTGAATAAAAATGCAAAATATAAAAAAATATTATTTTAAAGATTATATGTTTTTAATGAATGATTTATTTATTTTTACGTTATATATATATATATATATATATATATATATATATATATATATTTAATTATGTTATTTTGATAAAGTGGGATGAATATGAAACAATTTTAAAAATAAAGGAATAATTTAATATATTTTATATTTTTTTAATGTAACATTACTTTATTAATTTATAATTTTATGAATAATTTTATAATTAAACAAATGTCTATTATTAATTTATTTATTAATTTTAAATTATTTTTTTAAATCACTTGTATTTTGAATAAACAAATATACTTTTGTTTTGTTTATTTTTTATTTATTTTCTTATTAACAAACGGCTCCTTAATTTCTTAATAAGATGAAAGCATCAAAAGCGTAATATGTTTTGATAAATATTAATTTTTAATTTTTTTTATGCTTATTATTTCACTTTTTCTTTGTGGCGTTCAAAGTTCTTGTTTTTCAAGTATAAGTCATGTCTTTATATTTGATCTCTTCTTTATTTTAAATTTTTTTCCTGCGAAACCCTCAATATTCGTCTTCACTATTATTGTTCTTTTCCCGTTTTAGGTTTCTCGTGGTGCCCTTGCTATTCGTCTCCTTCATCTCATCCTTAGGTAATCTTTGTTGTGGTAAGCTTCCTTCTTTGTGTGTTTTCTTGTCATACTTCATTGATAGTTGTTTGATTTTATTTAGTTGCTCTTTTTTTTTTTTTTTTAAGTTATGTACAATAGTGTTAGACAGTATGTTGACATTTGCGGATATTGGAACAAGTGGATGTTGTAGTGAAACAAGAAAATGCAGATGTTAAACAAGTGGATACATTTTTGAAAGAAGCAAATCCAATAGTGGAATAAACAGATGTAACGGTGGAACAAGCATATGCAATAGCAACAATGTAACCTAATTGCTAGAAAAAAAAATTGAAACAGACTTTTTATGTAAGTTAAAATTAATATCCGACAGAGAAAATATTATTTATCTCGGTTAAATTTTAATCGACATGCAAAATATGAATTTTCTACCTCGCTTACATCTGTGTCGATTATAGAATTGATATAAAAAGTAAAAATTAACCGTACGTAATAATTCTTTTTTATGCAAATCTTCTTGAACTTCTTTAAGAGTGAGAGGTTTAAAGTTAAAAAAGTGGAGAGTGAAAAATTTTAGAAAATGAAAAATATTTTCCTGGTTTAATAACAAAGAAAAGTGAGAAAGAAATTTAATATTATTTAATGTGACATACATGTTTACTTTCCATTCATATATAAGTGAAAAAAAAAATTAGAGAGGGGAAGGAAAATATTATTTTACAAAATTATTCTCATTTAAATAAATGATTATTTATTTTTATATTTATAATTTTATATATATATATATATATATATATATATATATTGACATTTAATTACTCATTTTAATAAAATTTCTTAAATTTAAATATAAAAATTAAATGAAGAATTTAATATTTTGTATATTATGATATTATTTTATTAATTTAAACTTAAATATTTAAAAAATATATAATTTTATAATAAAAAATATTTATAATTATATATCATAATATATATTATTGAAAAAATGAGATATTAATTGAAAATAGTTATTTCATTAATAAAAATTCAATTAATAACTTTATAGTAATTTTGGAATTAAAGAAATATTTAATTTAATTATTTATTATTTTTAAAATAAATACTTTTTCTTATATCACTTTCTTTTCAAACAAAGAATATATATATTTTTTATTTAATTTCCTTTCTATTTTTTTTTTCTCACACTTTCTTTCTTCCGAATGAAACTTAAGAGAGTATTTCCTATCCACAAGTTTTAAGGTGTACTTGTTGGATAATTCATCATGCTGCTCCTTCTTATCACACTGTCATGGTGTTCCACGAAGCAAATAACTTTCCTTCGTAAGAACAATGTCACAAAATGTTAAAAGTAGCTAATGATGAGAATATATAACTTCTAATGTTGAGACTATTAGCTGATGATAAGAATAATCTTTTGGTATTCCAAAAGAATCTTATTTCAAAGTACTAGACATATAAAACTTAATTATATTTATTAATCATTAAAATTAATGAAATAATTATATTTAAACTGTTTGAGTCTTATAAAATATTATCGATTAATTATACTGGTAACATATGCTAAATGGTTATAGGTTCTATGTACTATATTAGATTGACACATATAGTTGATTGATCAGTGAATAAAAATCTTCATGCATGACTAACATGAAGTAATAATGTGTGTTTATGTGGAAGGATAAAAATACTTGATCCCTTAGGGTCAGTGGCGGATCTTGACCATTGATTTTGGGGGGGTCAAATAATATATTATTAATAAATATAAAAGGAAGAAAGATGATAAAAGTGTAAAAGGATAAAATTGTAAATATATACTTAAATATATTAAATGATCATTAAGTTGAGAGAGACAAAATCATAAATTATATAAGAGTTATAAACAGGAGGTTGAGAGGATAAAATTGTAAATATACAAGTAAATATATTAAATGTTAATTAAGTTTGGGGCCAAAATCATAAATTACATGGAGTTACAAAACTTTGGGGTCACCCTCAGCTAGGTCCTAGTCTCGATCGTGATACGATTCTTTAGTCGTAATATAGATTATTTAGATTTTGAGTTGATCATAATGTTTTATATACTATGCTGCCTGATTAAAAAATATAATTAGGTTTTGTGTATTTAATATTATGAAATAAGTTTATTGTAAGATTAAAAAGTTTAGATTTTTGTTTTTTATCAATGAATCTTAAAAATATTAGCAAAAACCTTCCTATTAAATAATAAAAAGATTATTAAGATATCTAAGACTAGACACTTTTTTTTTTTAATGTATCTAGGATCGAAGATGATCTTAAAACTACTAAAGACTATATTATCCATATTAATGGAAGTTTACTAGATGGTCTCTTGTACGAATAATGTTCATTCTTTAATGGATACAAAGTGCATCTTTTTTCTTAGAGTAAACAAAATAAGTTTATACAACTTAAATTAAAATAGATTTATTTATTATTTTTGTCAACAAAAAAAAGTTACAAGTAAAATAAAAAATAATTGAATTAATAATTCAAACATAGTTAACATTGATCACGAATAAGTAGATCGACAATTCGGATTTAATTAATTTTGACTACGAACAGTTCAGACTATTTGATTACGAACAACTCAAACAATCTAACTTGATCACAAACACCTATATGACCGAATGAGATGAATTATAATTATATCCTGAAACGAGAGGGAGAGTATCAAGTGTATGTATCTTTTCTATCAAAGTAACATGATCTAAAATAGGTGGACATAGTATAATCTATAAACTTGTTATTATAAACATTTTAGGTATATTAGTATAAAATGCGGCTTTTTACGTATGTTATTTTGATCTTTTTACGTTAAAAACAAGTTCGACGTTAATACGGGAGATGCAAATTTACATCAGACCTGGGGTATAACCAACATAAATTTATGTCATGTATGTCCCTGATCCAATATAAACTCGTCTTTTTTTTTCTTACTTACAGCAAATGAGTCCAGATTTCAATAGACAATAATTCAAAAATATAACAATACAATCTAATACAAAGACTAAACTACTTAAAAGGTAAACATTACAAAATTAATACAAAAATTAAGTTACCTAAATGTTAAATAAACTACATAATACAATATAAATAATAACATACAAACTAAGTATTAGAAATGTTGAACAAAAAATCTTGCTCTTTATTCTCTAATTTGTGTAATATCAGAGTCTGATAGTGGAGATGGATGAATCTTGAAATACATGAACTATTAATTTGACTTCTGTTAACATACAATCCACATAAAGATAAATGAACTTAACAAATATTGAAAACAATTACTTTTATCCATGAATCAGTTATACTTACACAAACTTTTATCTATTACATGTGTTTAGGAACATATTTTGGAAAACCTGTTGGGACAAATCTCCTTCGGGTATTTGCCCCCTCTTTGCTTTTTTTCTCTTCCTTTTGATATGTTGTGTGTTCAAATCCGACATTGAAGTCAAAACTTATCTTGCTTCGAACATTTTTCATTTTTTTTTTCATCATAAACCCCTTACATATTGTAATATTTAAACAACAACAACAACAACAACAAAAAACATAGGTTTCAAACGTATAAATGAATAATCATAAACTACAATAGTTTAATTTCAATAACAATCCAGTGAAAACATTCAATTTCAACATAAAACTCAAATGTACAAAAAATACTCTAAAACTCAAATTTATTCGGAGAAAAATGTCAATCACCACAAATGGGACACAATAAAAGTGTTTTTGTCACTCACTATAGTCGAAATGTACCTTAAGGGGAGCTGGTTTGGTCATTGTCGTCATCGTCACTCGAAAAACCTCGTGCGCAGGAGAAAAGAAGCCCTTAGATGATTAAAGCGCGACTTTTACGTCAAATCTCATAGGAACCGACGTAAAAACCGTTTTTTACGTTGGTTAGAGAGTCACCCAACGTAAAAAGTAGTTTTTACATCGGCCTCTAAGAGGTCTGACGTAAAAGTATCATCCCTTATTTACAAAAATGCTACCGCATTCTTTTTAAGTCGGTTATTTTTGAGTCTGACGAGAATTATATGACATAAAAAATCCATTTTACGCTCATAATAATAAAAAATTTGTTTAATGATAATAATTTATCTTTAGTATTAACATTTGAATAATACATTACTTATTAATATTCATTAAAAAGTCATTAATTCAAGAAAATACTTCAGTCATTCCACACATGTACATATACATTTATGTAAATCAACCACGAAAGTACGACTACAAAGTTTGCTTAAAGTGAATACCACAAAAACAAAGCAACTTATTCAATCGTTTATAGTTTAAGTGTGACTTCATCTCGCAAAACCTTGTCAATAACCTCTAAAATAACAAATTTTACTTAAGTGCAACTATTGTGTTATAAGTTTAGTTCAATGGATTGACTCAAAAGACTTAAGTAATAGGTCATGTTAAGTTAAAAAAGACGTGATTTAAATTGAATCAAACATATTTCGACCAGACCTATTTAAATTATGACCTACATGAGATTAGGTCAAGTAGTGTGTAGGCTTATAAATCAACTTGTATTATAGAATAATAATTATTTTTTAAATAAAATAAATAAAACCTATATATGTATTATATATTAATTTGACAAAATATTCACTTATTTTAATAGTAAATATCTTTTTAACAATAATTTATTTTAAGATTTATGATTAAAATTAATTATTATTTTATATTAATAAATTACTAAAAAATAAATAATGATAATAAAGAGTAAAATTTTTATTTTTATTTTGAGATTAAATGGATGTATTATCTTATAATTTATATATTAAATATTAAATAAAAGTTAATTTTATTAATATAATTTAAATTTTAAAAATATTTTTATTTTTATATTTTTTAATTAACTAATTTGGTATAAATATATTAATATTTTAAAAATAATAAATTATACCAAAATTTATTTGTTAGTTGGTTGACCAGATATAAAATCAAACTAAGTTAATTTTAAAATATATAATTGATTGGAGAATATCAGGATATTTTTAGTTGACCGTAACACTAGATGAAGTTGAGCTGTACCGCTGATTTTATGGTATCCTAATATTGACAATTGAAGCGCCTAGTAACCTATCGCTTAAGTGATTTAATTTTTGCTTGAACCAAATGCGATACAAAGTAAAGTCTCTTGTATGTGTTTGCTTTGATAAAAAAAAAAAATATATCCTTATCTTTCACAAAATACATCGTTATATATAAACAATTGAATTTATGATGATATTTGTGACAAAATTGTCACTGGTAAATTATTTCCTAACATAATTTTGTCACTAAATCAAATAAAATTAGTTTCTCTAATGGTATTATGATGATATTTTCATAGATCATACATGGTCATCACTAAATATGTCGCAATATTTATAATTTTTAGTTCATTCCATCACAATTTTGTGGGATAACAATAATGAATTATTGTATTAGAGTAATGATGCTTAAGTGTGTTTTTCTTTTTTATTTTAAAGTTGATATAGTGGATTCATAATATTAACATTTTTTCCCTAAAAGATTATGATTAGCAGAAATGTTATAATTACAAATATTTATCATAAGAACTAAAATGAATTATCAGAATGAGTAATCTTATTTAAAAAATAGTGTATATATTCATTAATTTTAATAGATTAATAATGTAGTTAATATTATATATAATAATAATAATAATAATAATAATAATAAAACTTTGTGTTTTTTGTTTCATTTGACTCCCTAATTTTTCATGTTGACTTTATCAAAGTCTATGTGTATCTGTACGAGAGAGAGGTAATTTAAAATATTAGGTACGCATAATGAAGCTAGTGCTTTGAAACCCTAGATATCTATCTATTCTTGACATGCACCAATGAGGAAGCGTTATTCTCATACGCCCTACTTTGACCCAATGCTCTCCGTATATCTAGGCGTGTATGTGTTGTTGCACTCTTTGCCAGAAAAGACAAAGTAAAACAAAGGAACAGATAGAGAACCCCAAACAGAGAAAAGTAAAAGGGGATATGATAGATAACATGGTGGTTTCGAAAGTAAAACTGTTCAGGAGTTGGTAATCTTTAATCAGTTTTAAAGTCAGCACATATAACGAGTCTGAAATGATTTGTTTTATGTATATATGCAGTGTCATTTCGCAGATATTTTTTATAACGAAATTTTACATGTGAATTCAGTTAAAGATAATATTATTATACTTAAGGTATTGTTGTTTTGGAAGTAAGTGACCGAATAAGTTATCTCACACAACTTTTTGCAAAAAAAACTCAACATATCTCAAATTTATTAAACAGATCATGCGTTCAAAATATTAAAAGTAAAAAAATAACAAGGCAAGACAAAGTTGCTCCCACAAGGTTTACATAAAATGTATTAAAAATAGTAAGATGATGTGAGTTAGAAGAGGTTTTGGAGGGGAAGAAATATTTGGTGTAAAAGAAAGGGTTAGTTTGGTGATGAGAAGTGGCAAAAGTTTGACCGTGTGAAAGGCAACTGGCCCCATGTGACTCTTGCAATGTTCAAAAGTTCAACGATGCCACTTGTACAGTAGGCGGTGTCCGACCATTGCGGCTTCAACCCCTCTTTCACTTTCTCTGACATCTTTTCTCAAACGTTGAAGTTGAATTCTTCCACTTATTATATTTATTCTCCACACTGAAACATTATTTTACTCTTCCAACGTCTTTCCTTGCTGTTTTCTTTTAGTGCAACTGGATTGGTCCATGTTTGACATTTCACTTGTACGTGTGTATCCGTGTTGGCTACATCCAGCTCCGATTCATAAATCTTTTTTTTTTTTTATTTGATATTATTTTCAATAGTCAAATACTTCATGCAGGTCCTCTCCCTATATTAACATAGGAAGAGGAACCTTGTTTGCTGACCCAACGCAGCGAAGAAAAGAAAAGTTCCTTTTCTGAATATGGAGTTTGGTTCAGAAAGATCTGGTCATGAAGTCAAGGACGAGAAGATAAGCGAATCTAGCGTTGGAGATGAAGAAGAACGTCGTGAACAAGAAATTGTTATGCAGGTGACCATGGTGAGCTTTCAACTTCACAAAATATCTAATTCTTTCTTTTTATATTTTCAATTCATTCAGGGGTCTGTGTATTCTGGTGTTTTCGATTGTTAATACTCAAAAGGTTAAAAAAAAAAAAAAACAAATCAAACTGTTCATGATCTCGAATAATCGATTTTCTAATTATCATCTACCCTTGTTGAACTCTCCTATGTTTTTTTTTTTTTTTTTACTTTTATCAGCATCTATAATGTTTAAACTTACTATTCAAACTTTTATTTTGTTTTTTATTATGCAATATAGTTAAAAATTGTTCAGTTTTAAATGCATGTTTATGTTCTATTATTATATCTACAAACAAAACGAACTAATTGATGAAATTATTGAATTGGGAATAGTTCAAGTGTATATAGAAAAAAAAAAAAATCAATTTGGATGGAAGATTGTAAATCCTTGTTTGATTCAACTGCTGAATATATTAAATAAAGACTGCATCTTATATTCCTTTATGATATGGCTAGATAATTCGTTAAGGGTATATTTCTCATTATTTCGCTTTTATCATTTCTTTGGTTTTATCATTAGTCAAGGGTTTTATCATTACCAAATTTTAACACACAAAGAAAACTTGGTTTATCAAATTAAAAACAAAACAAGTGCATTTGATGAGGTTATATATAAGAAGTTCCAATAATTTGAGACTGTATATAGTTGTAGAGATCTAATGATCTTTATTTTATTAAAGATATACATAAAATGAGTTTCTACATACATTTTTTTCTGTTTTTATTTTTATTTTTTAAAATGGCATGCACTATGTATCTTAATACGCGATCGATCTGGGTGCAGCAAAGTTCTTATCTTTAACTCATACACTAATATTTAATAAATTGTTTGGTTTAATTGAAGTCCATTGAAGGTAAAACACATGTCCATTCATGTATATAATTCAGCATATTACCATTTGATTGGTTTACATAATTTAAATAGTTAATCTTCGTCTATAAGTTGACTCATGCATGTGCTGAGAAAGCTAGCATCATATAATTGATATCTAAAAATGTGACAATACATTGCACATGCAAAATCAAAAGATTCTCAGTTTCTTCTTATATCAAAAGAAGGGTAAAAATCCTTAAAGATCTCAGTTCATTATCATGTCATGGCTACAATTTGGTAATTATTTCATGTGGGTGAATTCTGAGTTCCACCTGCATAGAATGCAGATTCCAAATTTATATTTTTGCAAAGAATAAGGAAAAGGATAAAGGAACTATAAGCCGTTGGTAAAACCCTAGTTTGATACTTGATTCCATATAGGTTAAAGAAAAGGAAAAGTAATGAGAAATTAAATAGCATTCGTATATATATGCATGTTGACTTTTTATAATGCTTTGGGATTTTTACAGGAGCCACCCTTGGCTACCATCGAAAGATCCATTGTGAAGGCTGGGCCAAATGCTTCTTCCCTAGCCGAAAAGGAAGAGGTTAGATTGTTCAATATTTGTAATATTATTACTTGGTACTTTTTATTGGTCAAACTTCAGATATAATTAAAAGGAAAATAATTATAATTATAATTACAGTGTACTTGTGTAAATTTAATAACCAGAAGGGAGCAATTCATTTTACAGTTGGGTTAACCTTGTCAAAAGACGATCACGCCCTTTCATTTTGAATAATGTGTTTGTTTGGTATCTTTCTTTTGTACACGTTATTCAGAACTCATAAATGTGTTATGTTGAAAGTCATGATGGGTCATGGAGAAAAAAGAAGAAGAAGGAAAATATAGAGAAAAATGAAATCAGATTTTTTTTTTTAAAAACACTTCTAAAAAATTTAGACCTAAATCAATGATATTTTGGGATGTGGGATGGTACTTTTCTTCCCTTATATAAATTCATATAGTTTTATATTAATATTTTTTTCCTTTTTTAAATATCGATCAATAATGACATATAGTTCCTGATCATAAAACACGTTAATTTGTCTTCTTTTTAAGTTGTTTTCTTGATAGAATGAATTAACCTATTATTGTTAAGATAAATTATAGATCTTAATCTACATAAAAAAAATGGGTTGGTGAATCGAGGGACTAGACTATTAATATTTTTTATTTGTATTTTTAAATTATATAAATAATTTTAAGTTTTTATTTATTAATTAATATTTTTATTAGATAAATTGAAAATTTATTATATTTATGTGTTAAAATATCTAATTATAATTAATACTTTAAATTTAATTGATTAATATTTATTATTTAAGTTTAATATTATAATATATTTACTTATTTTAATAATAAAATAAAAAATATATTTTTTTAATTATAATTTTTTTATTTTAATTTTAATATATAAATATTTTTTTAAAACAAATACACTGTTGATCTGCTCACCTTTTTTAACCTCGGGTTAAGGCATTAAACAGTCGAATTAAAAGTACCATCTTATCCATCATTTTTAAATCTAGATTGACAATCCTGTACATCTAACCTAACCCTTAAAATAATATATATATATATATATATATATATATATATATATATATTATCACATTAAATTTTTAGTTGTTGTTGTTTCTAAAAAGTAACAATTTGATTACTATGTATGAGATGACAAGATTCTAAATGAGTTATTCACTGTTATTTTAACCTATAAATGTATGTTAATATTATTGCACCATTTTTCTAATTATGCTTTCAGACTATTATTTTTTTAGTATTCTTTCAATTTAGGGACTAATGTGACAGCTCCAATAAATTTGGAAAGAAAAAAAAGTAAACATTTACTAAGAAAAATAATAATAGTATGTGACATACAGTAATTGAAGTTATAGCTTGATTGATCTGATGTACGCATGTATGGTTGCAGGTTGATGAACTTGAAAATGCCAAAGCCGAAATGGGTGAAGTGAGAGAAGAAAATCAAAGATTAAAGATGTGTTTGAACCGAATACTAAATGAGTACCGAACACTGGAAATGCAATTCAACAATATAGTTGAACAAGAGACAAAAGATTCTTCTGAGAAACCGAAGAATGATGATGAACATGGAGTAATGATGGAGGAATCAGAACTGGTTTCCCTAAGTCTTGGAAGACTTCCAGTTCCAAGAAACAATGAGAATAAAGGCAAAGTCCCTCAAACATTGAAAGAGGAAGAAGAAGATAAAGAAGGTTTGTCCCTTGGACTGGAGTGCAAATTTGAAACATCAAAATCTGGAAGCACAACTGAACATGTACCAAATCCAAGCCCTACCAATAGTGTTGAAGAAGTGCCAAAGGAAGAAGTTGCTGGGGAGAGTTGGCCACCAGGCAAGGGACAAAAGACAAATAGAGATGCTGGAGAGGATGAAGTTTCCCATCAAAATCCTGCAAAGAAAGCAAGAGTTTGTGTGAGAGCAAGATGTGAAACCCCAACTGTAAATATCTCTCTCTTATCATTGCTCATTCCATTCAACATTTTTCTTTTTCTTTTTTATAAGTTGGTCAATGAATAATGATCGCTGAACCATTTTAATGTAAAAAAGCTATTCTCTGACCTAATGATTTGTTGAAACAGTTGAACGATGGATGTCAATGGAGGAAATATGGACAGAAGATTTCAAAGGGAAATCCTTGTCCTCGAGCTTACTATCGTTGCACTGTTGCACAATCATGTCCCGTAAGAAAGCAGGTGTGTCTCTCTCTATTTTCCATCACATTTCAATTTAGTTTTTTTTTCTTATTTAAAAAAATATATGATTTTTTGACACTTAACTTATGCTTTGTTAAAAAAAATGATAAAAGGACACAAACAATTCAAATAAAAATATATATAGTCAAGGAAAAATAATTTATTTTTTATTTTTCTCTCTTTTTCACTTAGACCATAAAAAATATATATCAAGATATATGACAAATTAATATGATAAGAATATACAAAACACTTATATGTTTATTTTTTATATATAGGAGTTTATATATATAACAAACATTAACATTTATTTTTTCTTGTTATGCATTTCATTTACATTTTTATTTTTTTCGTGTGTGTTAAGGTGGTCATGTATTATTTATGACTCAAGAAAGAAGTGTCGCACCCTCGTTTCTCGATCTTTTCTTGTATCAGCGAACAAATATAGTAAGCTAACTGTTACTATGCAACATTCAGGTGCAAAGATGTGCTCAAGACATGTCCATATTAATCACCACCTACGAAGGAAACCACAACCACCCTCTTCCTCTTTCAGCCACAGCTATGGCTTCCACCACTTCCGCAGCTGCTTCCATGCTAATGTCTGGATCATCAACCTCACACTCTGGTTTAAGACCTTCCACAACCATCACCACCACTGCTGCAGATCTTCATGGAATGAACTTTTTCCTATCGGATGGTTCCAAATCAAAGCAATACTACCTTTCCCATCCTGCACTCTCCTCTTCACCTTCACACCCCACCATCACTCTAGACCTCACTTCCAATCCATCATCCTCTTCAGCTCCTTTTGTCAAATTCACTTCAAGTTCAAACTACAACCCTCAAAGGTACCCTCCTTCCACGAGCCTAAGCTTCAGTTCCTCCCAATCTAATGCAAGTTCTTGGAGCGACGGGTTCTTCAGCTACAACACTCAACCGTATAATAACAACAGGAATATGAATGTGAATGTCCTTGGCAACCTAAACCTTGGAAGACGACAACAACAACAACCAATGGAGAACATCTACAGTTCCTTAATGCAAAGGAACAACAATCCAAACCCTCCAACACAACATTCTCTGCCAGACACAATAGCTGCAGCAACAAAAGTAATCACAGCGGATCCTAACTTTCAGTCAGCTTTGGCAGCAGCACTTACTTCTATTATTGGGTCAGGAAGCATTCAGGGAAACCAGGATGCTGCAGAAAATCTGAGTCAGAAAATGAAATGGGGTGAATTGTTTCCACCATCCTTTGCCTTACCTTCATCTTCAAAAGTCAATGGATGTGCTTCAAGCTTCTTGAACAAATCAGCAGCTAATTCACAACCAGGAAGTTTGATGTTTCTTCAGCCACCTTTGCCACTTTCTAGCCCCAAAAGCGCTTCTGGGTCTCCCGGAGATCACAGAGACAAGAAAAATTAGTTATTGGAATGAAGAATGAATCCCCTCACGTACATGGGAAGGCCATGTTTAAAGCAAGATTCAGAAGGTCGTGTTTAAACCGTGTGTTAGTTTATTTAATTTTTTTGGGATGTGAGATAGACAACGTGATGTTAATATGACCTTATCATGTTAAAATTTTACTAGCTAGCTTGCAAGTTGGCTTGCAATTGTATAATTGTATAATCAATATGGACAAATAATTTAGAGAATGTACACAAATAAATATTTCTCTTTCATTAAGTGATGATTGGTGATGTGTATCACATTTTAACATGTACCTTGAAGATAAAATGAAAATGTTTTACCTTTCTTTTTCACTTTGAACATAAACATGCGCCTACACTTATAAGTTAGATAAAAATGAAATAAACAGAATATATATGACGTCCACAGTTCCAAGTTCAGAAATGATCGTATAGAAAATAGCATAACTAACAAGTACCTACATATTCCTCACATATGTTTCCTTATTGTTTGGGATTGCATTTGTAAATAAATTAATTAAATATTTTATATCATCAAATCACGTGGGGATGTAGCTCAAATGGTAGAGCGCCCGCTTTGCATGCGGGAGGCACAGGGTTCGATCCCCTGCATCTCCATTTTATACCGATTAGTGTGTTGTTTCTGGTTTATACTGTTTTAGCTTTTCTCAAGTAAACAAAAAATAATCCTCAATAAGTTTAAATAAAAAAAATAATACGTTTGAAAAGAAAAGTTAATGCAATAAAAAATTAATACGTTTTAAAAGAAAAGTTAATGCAATTAGTTAAAATTAAATAATAATAAAATAATAACATGGATTAAAATTTAAAAAGAAAAGTTAATACAATTAGTTAAAATTAAATAATAAAAAGAAAATGAATAACATGGACTAAAACTTAAAAAGGAATAGTTAATACAATTAGTCAAAATTTAATAAAAAAATGAATAACGTGTACTAAAACTTAAAAAAGAAGTTACAATTAAATAATAAAAAGAAAACAAATATATTCACTCAAAATATGAAATAATTTTATGTTATTATTTAATTACAACATATACCATATTTTAATGATTATTAGTTTAAAATATACAAATTTTTTATAAATATGAATTTATTGGGAGTGAAAATGGAGAGTAAGAAATGTGACCCACAATTTTGTCATAAAAAATGAAATTATTATTTAATTACAACATTTGCTATATTTTAATGATTATTAGTTTAAAATATACAAATTTTTTATAAATATGAATTTATTAGGAGTAAAAATGGAGAGTAAGAAATGTGACCCACAACTTTGTCATAAAAAAAATATATGAGATAGACTAGACATTTCAACCCACCATTTGCTTAGGTCCATTTCTTACAATCCAAAGCCCGTGTAGGAGTAAGACAGATTCTGCCACATTTTTTTTTTTAATATTTAAATTAGTAAGTTATCTACAAATTCTCATATTATTCGGTTTAATCCACTTTCTATTTCTTTTTGTTTTTATTCAAATTTAGTGTTTAGATTCATTTAGTGTACCATTCATTATTAATTTTAGATTAGTATAAGTGATAAGGTTTTGCTTTAGTATTTTTTTTATTTAAATTTGATTTAAAATTAATTGTGATTAGAGAGGATCCTGGGATAGTAATGTTAATCTCACGCTTGATTATTCGAAACAAATAGGAAACACAAATAGATAAATGGTGAAACTAACTACTAAACCCATCAAACACGAAAATGAAAAAGAAAATAAGATATCGAATTGAAATTTATAAAAATTATATTTCTCGTGAAGATGAATTATTATTATAATTTATTTTGATTCTAAGAAGAAACATTTAACCTACATTTATTTCAAGAAAATTTTAGAATAAATTAATTTCTTACAAATTAATTTATAATATATATATATATATATTTAATATATAAATTATAAAATAATAAATTCATTTAGTCTCAAAATAAAAAATTACTCTTTATTGTTATCATTTAATTTTTTTAGTGATCTAAAATAATAATTCATTTTAATTAGTATATTATAGAATAAATGGATATTAGAAATTTCTTCTTATATTTACTCTTAGAATAAGTAAATATTTTTTTAAATTAATTTATAATACATATGTTTTTTTTAAATAATATTATTTTTATTTTCATTTAAAAAATTATTATTATTTTATATAACAGATCAACTCATAAGTTTACGGATTAGTCTAGCCTAAGTTTTTGACCTAAATGAGTCGAGTCAAAATAGGTCTAATTCATTTAAGTCACAATTTTTTTAGTTTAGTCTAACTTATTTCTCAAACTTTTTGGGTCAGCCTATCGGACTAAACTTATTTTGACACTCTTATATAAAGATTATAATGTAAGTATTCATTCTATTTTGGAGAGTTATCTATGAAAATCACACATTTTACCTATATTATTTTGGGTCCTTATGCATGTAGAAGGTATGACACTTTATACATCATAATGATATTTTAGATAAAAAAATGTTGCATGGAATGCACATACAACATGGGTGTGACTATATATAACCAATATAGGATATGTCCTTCTATTACAATGATTTTAACAAAAAAAAAAAAGATGTAGTATGAATATTTTGCCTTATTATTACTACCACATGTAAATTAATCTAAGAACAATTAAAAAAAAAGTAAATAATTAATTTCATCTACAATTATTATCTATTACATATCAATCCATTAATTTGAAGATAAACAAATACATTATTTCATAATTATACTAATCTACCATTATTCCTAATGTTAAAAAAAATGTTCACTCTTGATAAAAATATTTCCGAAAACCCCTGCCTTGTATTGAATATGATAGCACAATATATACATGAAATACAGAAACATTCTAGGCTATAATTACGCTAACCATTATAGTCGGTATCCTAAATTTGTCTATTAACAGATATGAAATTAATGTGCATCATTTGTCATGCCAAGCTAAATATGGAAAAAAATAATCATGTAGAATCATGGCATGATACAGGTATTTGTAATCGTATATTCTATGTATATTTTATGTTTATCACCCTCCCTCAAGATGGAGTATGAAGGTTATGAATGCCCAACTTGCCTAAAAAAGAACCAAATTTAGTGGCGCCAAGAGATTTGGTGAAGAGATCAGCCGAGTTGATGATGAGTGGACACATAGGAGGGTTGGATATGATTGTGTTGTATTTCATCACGAATAAGATGACAATCCACTTCAATATGTTTTGTCCAGTTCATGAAACACAGGATTCTTGGCAATGTGAAGGGCGGCTTGGTTGTCACGATAGAGAGTCATAGGGTCGGTGTGAGTAATGCCTAGGCTCGAAAGAAGGCCTTGAAGTCATTTCAACTCACATGTCGTGTTGGTCATAGAACGATATTACGCCTCAGCGGATGATCGGAAGCCGTATGTTGCTTCTTGGTTTTCCAGGAAACGGGGGATTGACCAAGGAAAATAAACCAACCGGTGAGAGATCTTCGAGTGAGAGGACAACTTGCCCGGTCAGAGTCACACCAACCATAAAGACGAAGGTCACTCTCTCTTTTTAAAAGCACACCACGACCGGGCTGCCCTTTAAATAGCGTACCACGCGGAGTGCAGCCCACCGATGCTCCTGACGCGGTTGGTGCATGAATTGAGATAGGACATGAACAACTGTAAGATAATTCAGGTCGTGTAAAACACAAGTAAATAAGGCGGCCAGACGAGACGTCGATATTGACTCGGGTCGAGAAAGTAGTTCGCCATCGGCCAATGCTAAACGATGATTTTCTTCGATTGGCGTGGACACGAGTTTCCCTCCAAGCAATCCTGCTTCAGCTATGATGTCCAACGCATACTTACGTTGACACAAGAAAATTCCTGTAGGAGATCTGGCAACCTCCACCCCAAGAAAGTATTTTAATTTCCCTAAGTCCTTCATATGAAAACATTGATGAAGATAATCTTTGAATTGCGCAATGTCTTCATGATGATTGCCAGCAATGACTAGGTCATCCACGTAAACTAACACAACCGGTTCGACATCTCCTTTGCGAAAGATGAACAAGGAGTGATCGAGACGAAGAACGTTGAAACCCATATTGAACAAGAGCGGTTGAGAGCTTGGCAAACCAACAGAGGAGCTTGACGAAGACCATAAAGGGACTTGCGGAGACGACACACCATACCCTTTTGAGACACCAAGAACCCTGGCGGCATTTTCATGTACACAGCTTCCTCAAGATCGCCGTGCAGAAAAGCATTATGGACATCCATTTGATGGAGTTCCCAGTCTTTGGCTACTGCCACTGCCAACACTGTCCGAATGGTGACCATCTTTGCCACTGGGGCAAAGGTCTCGTCATAGTCAATCCCCTCAACTTGGTGATTTCCCAAGACAACTAATCGGGCTTTGAAGCGTTCAACGCTCCCATCGAGAATGATATTTGATTTTATAAATCCACTTGCAACCCAGAGGCTTCTTCCTCTCGGTAGAGGAGTAATGTCCCATGTTTCATTACTTTACTGCCATGGCATCTCTCCATCTAACATCCCGAACAACTTCAAAGAAATGCACGAGTTCTCGCTCTGCATGAAGGGCTGCAAGAAAGGTTCGGTGGGGAAGGAGAATTTAGCACAATTTAAGTACTTTGTCAAGCTGTAAGGCATACCGAGGAAGCTGAATGTGGAGTGCGAATTGAGGGACCGAGTTGTAAAGTGGTGTTAGTGACATAATCACGAAGCTTCACAGATGGCTTTCGTACACGAAGACCTTTCCCCAGGGATGCGGGGACAGTATGCTCCTCGGGAACCTCTAGTTACTGTCATCATAGAGTCGGTTTGTTCGGTGGGAGAACGATCCGGGTGGGAGACTCTTGTTCATGGCATTCGGCGTGGCCCTCCACTGAACTCGGTTGTGGGCACATCTTCTATTGTGGGGTTAACGTCATCAGTCTCCACAACGTGTTACTGCATTGTTCATTGCACCAAGTCCAGGCAATGCTTCCTCGACAATGCCAACATCAACGAGTAGGCAATCCTACCTCCGAATGTCTACGTGGGCAAGAGAGGCAAGCGGGAATTCATGTTCTACAAACTTAACATCTCTCGAAGTCCAGGAAGACTTCTCTTTCCGAGATCAAACAATTTCCAGCCCTTTTGTCCGATTGAATATCCAACAAATACATTCTTGCGACTTCTACTTGCAAATTTGTCACCTTTCCTATCTTGGTTATGTGCATAACACAAGCATCCAAATACCAGTAGATGGTCATAAGTGGGTGGCTTCCCATTCAATATTTCATATGGAGTTTTTCCATGGAGAACGGTTGAGGGTGTACGATTGATCAAGTATCCTGCGGTCAAAATGCATTCTCCCCAGAATTGAAGTGGAAGTTCTCCCTAAAATCGTAGAGCACGAGCTACATTTAGGATGTGTCGATGTTTTCGTTCGGCTCTCCCATTTTGCTGAGGTGTTCCAGTGCATGAGGTTTGATGAAGTATCCCATGTTGCTAAAAATATCGTTGAAGACACATAAACTCAGTTCCATTGTCACTTCGTAATATTTTGACTTGTTTCTCGTATTGTTGTTCTATTAAAGCGATGAAATGCATTAAGGTTTGTGACACATCTTTCTTATTATTCAAGAGATATATCCACACAGCTCGAGAACAGTCATCAACCAAAGTGAGAAAGTAAGATGCACCACAAGACGAGGGAGTTCTATATGGACCCCATAAATCACAATGTATTAAATCAAATATATTGGATGCTTGAAAATCACTTAAAGGAAATGTGTTTCTACATTGCTTTGATCTCTCACACACTTCACACACACGAGTTGTATCCGTATTTCTATTCACGCTGTTCAGATGCGGAATTTTTCTAACAATCTGGTAGGCAGGATGTCTCATTCGCTTGTGCCAAATCTCTAGTTGATTTTCTACATTGGTCCGATACGCCTTTATGCCACTCACACCACGATACCAATAGAGTCCCTCTTTTCGTTCACCGCTCCAATCGGCATTCTCGAAGTGTGGTCCTGCATTGCACAAAATCTATCGAGTAAAATGTCTTGTACATTTTACTTCATTCAGTCAATTGTGATACTGAAATCAAATTGCAATTCAATTTCGGAACATATAGAACATGTTTAAGTTTCGAGTCCTCCATCAAGGAAAATTGATCCTTCTTTGTTTGCCAGCACCAATTCACCATTTGGTAGTCCCACTGGGCACCCTTCCAAGGCTCGACTCTCCCTCAAGTTTTCTAGTGTTCCTGTCATATGATTAGAGGCGCCACTATCAATAATCCACAAGTCACATGCTTTCTTACCAGTCATCTTTTCAGTTTCATTTGCCTTGCGAGAATTCAACATTGCTGTCAAGATCTGCCATTGCTCATTACTCAGTCCTGCTACTTCTGGTTTTTCGGTTGAACCAACGTTATCTGCACCAGTGTGCGCCATATTGACGCGAGCCGTTCCTCCTTTCCCTCGGAAGGTTCCTGTTCTTTGTTGATTTTTTCCATCGTTTCTATCGGTTCGTGGTCTCTCTCCCCACCATTCTGGGTAACCAATGATCTCGAAGCAATTGCCTTTGTCATGTCCCTTCCTTCCACACTGCATGCAAACAACTGATTTTTCTTTCGCTTCATTGCGCAACTTGTTCCTGGTTTCCGCTCGCATAGCCATTCCCACGATCATTCCTCGCTCTTCTTTAGACCTGGTGATTGTTCTCACCCTTTCTTCTTGCACCATGGTGGCATACACCCGATTCAACGAGGGTAATGGATCTGTTGCCAAAACATTTGACCGTGCAGTTCCATAGCCCTCATCATCTAGCCCCATCAAGAACTGATGAATTTTTTCTTCTTCTCTTCGTTTCTCAAGTTGTGTCATAATATTACAATTGCATCCCCCACATCTACACTGTGGGATTTGCTCGTAATTTGCCAGTTCATCCCACAACGTTTTCAACTTTCCATAATAGGAAACCATAGTCATTCCTTGTTGTTTGCATTCTGCCAACTCTGATTTTAGCTGCTGGATTCTTGGTCCGTTCACGATCGAGAATCGTTCCTTGATGTCATCCCATAGGTCCTTTGCGTTTTCCATGTATGCAACAGTGGAACGCAAACTAGGTTCTATAGTGTTTAGTATCCAAGATACAAGCATCGATTGAATTGTCCACCAATCTTCTATCTCAGATGTGTCTTCTTCAGGTTCCTTATGAGTTCCATCTATGAAACCCCATTTCCTTCGAGCCCGCAGAGATATCTTCACGGCCCTTGCCCATTCCTCGTAATTCTCTCCTCGTAATTGTACCTGTGTAATCACATTTCCAGGATTATCACTGGCACTCAGATCGTATGGCGATGGTGTTTTCTTCACCGCCTCTCCTCTCTCTGCCATTTTAGAAGTACGACTGTGTTCTCGGGCTGTTGGATATCAGAGTTTGGTTCGCTCTGATACCATGATAAAAATATTTCCGAAAACCCCTGCCTTGTATTGAATATGATAGCACAATATATACATGAAATACAGAAACATTCTAGGCTATAATTACGCTAACCATTATAGTCGGTATCCTAAATTTGTCTATTAACAGATATGAAATTAATGTGCATCGCTGTCATGCCAAGCTAAATATGGAAAAAAATAATCATGTAGAATCATGGCATGATACGGTATTTGTAATCGTATATTCTATGTATATTTTATGTTTATCAACTCTTGCCTAATTTATTGAATGGTTGAGTGATTCAATGACTCTTTATCAGCACAAATCTATAACAAACATAAAAATGATGTTATACTTGAAACCCCGTAATAGTCACCATAAAGAATTAAAAATAATTCTTACTTGGTCACATGAATATGTAGTAGACACACGAGCTATGTCTACATCCAATGCATGACACAATATTCATACTCATAACTTTAATTATTACACTAATATATCAGTTTAAAAAAAATTAGATTTTTATAAATTATAAAAGGTGATTAATGAAATAAACAAAACCACTCAATGGTATTTTTCATCACAACTAATATCATTAATTACCAATAAGTCTTAATTAAGATATTGACTAATAATAATATATTAAATATGTAACAAAAAAATTATAATTTTACTTATGTCTTAATATAATGAGCCATATAATTAATGGCCTTATGGAGGGCTTGAATCCACTATTGAATATATGTTTGACATCTCATTTTTCTATTTATAAACTTTTGTATGACTTGGGATTCAAAGAAACAATACATATGAACATTTCTCATATTCACAATTAATTGATTGGCATACCTATGTTGTTAACATAAACATAAGTTAATATATCATTTTATATTAAATAAGTACAATGTGATATAGAGTTAGAATATAATTACATCATCTACAATTGTATGACTATAATATTGAATATTTGGTTGCCCTATATTATTTCAAATGTATCGTGCATGATTATGTACATTATTATTGTGTGCACCAAAAAGTGTTTCATCCTCATATACTACATGTCACTTGATACAAACTCTCTTAAATTACAATCAATTTCACCAATTAATTAGTATATTGTTGAAACCTAATATTAGGTGTCATAGTTTGCTTTTACGTTTTAGTATCATGCTTAATACAATTCCAAACATCAATATCAATATACATTAAAATGAGAGATATATACATAAATCAAACTTTAATTACACATCTTCTTTTTCTTAGAAAAAGATTTAATTAGATGTGTTGGTCATGTAATGAATGTTTCAAATGTCTGTCTCACTAATTGAACCTCATTTATGGACACAAGGATTGAAGTAGTGGTATTGAAGTTTTCAACTACTACTTTCTTATAATTTGTTTACATGGTCATTGTGTGTATTATGGACCTTGCTAGCCACAATCCTAATAGCCACAAGGTGGGAAGAATCTTCATCCAAAAACCTTGAGCTTTTTGTTGATTTGATAAATATTAAGATTTTGATGTATTCGAGTTGATCAAAAGTAGTTTGAAAAAGACAAAAGCATGAGAAAATGAGAAAAATAGAAAAAAAAACTATGGTTGGATGAAAAAGCAAAGAAAAAGGGATGAAGAACAAAAATAAAAAGAAAAGGAGAAAAATAAAGAATAAATGTTGGATTTTAGTTTCATGACATGGAGCTTTCTTCTTATTTTTTAACTCATCTCATTGCTTCTCTTTTTCTCTTTAGTTTATAGCTTTGTATCCTTTATAAAAAGTTATTTTGATCTTTAGTTGTATGTGTTTCAAGTAGAATAATAAAGAACCTTATCAAGTCTATGATAATGCTTACTTTTATGATGTGCCTCTGAGTGTTAACACAATCCTAAATACTTGAAGGAAGCGTGATAGAGATACCCATGAGGATTTTACTATTTTTTTGTATATAAATTTAATTTAATCATAACTCTTGTTCACTTTTATGTTCTTAAATAATTTTTATATTGTCTTATTTTTTTTAATACTTTGAATTTCAAATGGATATACGATTCATCTGGATTTAGAATTCTTTCTTATATTCTATAATTTTTAAAAGATAAAGTAATTTTGTAGAAATTTTGTAAAGTAACCCATATAAATTATATTTTTCTTTGTATTAACTTAACTTTTGTAATTAGACTTGTTAAGCTCGTGTTTGCTTTAGACTTGAGAACATATAAATAATCTAAATATTATCTAAATTAATACCCAAAAATCATTTTATCAAATTTTCAATTTAAGAATTATTTGTACATCTTTTTTTCTCTCTCATTTTCATTTTGACTCTTGCTGTTCTTCACATTTCTTATAGTCTGAATTGGTTTGTGTCAATGGCGGATCTAAGACCCTAAGTCAGTGTGGGCAATTTACTTTTCAAGTTAAGTGGTGCATTTGTACACTCTCAAGTACACACTAGTCTATCATAGAGCATCAACCAACTGATTCAAATATATAAGATTAGGGGGGACAAAATAAAATATTTTCAGATACTTAATAATAATTTTAACAAAATCAATCTGTGCACTTGTACACTATCGTATGTATATATATAGGTTTGCCACTAGTTTGTGTTCTTCGTCCATGAAGAATTAAATCTTGAGGATCAATTCATGGAATTAAGATCAAACAAGTCAAATTGAGTTTTTTACTAATAATTTATCACTCCAAGTTTGTTATTCTCTTCTCTAATTTCAGTTTTACACTGTGATATCAATTTGTAATTCATATTTTATAAATCAATTAAGAATCAATTGCATCTTGATTTAATAATGAAATACAAATTAAATTGAATGATGTAGATATTTAATTCGTATAACAAGTTTAGTTGACTAATCAGTTGGTAAGTTATTTTGTTGTTGAAAGTATGGATTGATCTATTTCTATCTTTTTTTATTTCAGGTGTTGCTCTTTGATTTTTGTTTCAAGTGAGTTTTACACTTTCTAATCCTTAAATCCTCAAATTTAAAGTGTATGAAAAAAAAATTTGAATACATTTCAATATACGTCTCGGACAGAAATGACTTAAGTTTATGTTTTATATTACAAAATATTTAGAGAAAACTTATAATCTTTGATTTCATAAACAACACTGAAATTCAATATTTAAAAAGAATTAAGAGTCAACCCATTAAAAATAAAATTCAAAGTGAAAGACCTAACAAATTTAAGTTGAACTCAAGGAGGTTTAAGAAATAAAAACTCAAACAAAATCAAGGAATTCTAAGAACAAACTAAAAAGTACAAAGAAATAAACTAAACCAAATGGAGAAAAAGATGTAACAAAACTAAAAATTAAACTAAGAGAAAAATACCTTAAAAACAAGAATAATCTAAACAATATATTTAGAATTACCATTAAAAAGGTAAGAAAAACAATTAAATCAAGCAACTAGAAAATCAAGTTAAAAGAAATGAATCAAGATTATCTAGAGTGAAACTAATTTGAATATCCAATAGATAATTCAATTAATAATAAATCTAAGTCTAAAGAAAAATATATAATATGCAATTTTATTTTATTTTGATTTGCTTATCACATTTAAGATTAATGAAAGCTAGTTAAACATTCCCTCCCTCTTGAGCAATTTGTTTAATTTGTATTTTTAATTTCTCAATACTTAAACTCATGTTTAAGAAAATTTTCAAAATAAAGATATCACATTTAACCCCTAATTGTATGATCTCAAAATTCAATTTTAAACGTGCAAGGTTTTCTAGCAATTCAACTTACTAAGTTGTGTCTCACATAGGAATCAATGAATTAAAACTCAAAAAAAATTAATGAACAAAAAAGACTCAAGAAAAAAACTCAAAAAATCAATAAAAGTGACTTAAAATAGGAAGAATTGGAAAACCAGTCTACACCAGAACAAACACCAGAGCACCATCAGCATAGGCACCAACATTACTATCAGTGCACCAGGACCAGCATCATCATAGACAGCACGGTCAGAATTTTGATTAGCCAAAAATTGAGTAAAAAACAACACCAATTCAGCACCAGCATTAGTACTTATACAAGCACCAGGGTTAACATCATAATAGGTACTAGAATTAGAACCATTCCACTAGCTTATTGCCTCAATGAATCACTCTCAAGCAGCATCGAATTGCTCCAATCAGCTGTTGTCAACACCAAAACAGCACTAATGGTTAAATTAATTACTACACCGGTAGCTAAACCAGCAAACAGAACCACATAAGGATTACTACTGCACCAGTTTTTTACACTTCCCAACACAACACCTCTGCACCAGAATGGAACCACAGGCTGCTCCATTGCAATTCAATTGAATTCAACGAATGCACAACTTCAATATAAATGGCTTCCACATCACTGCACCGAATATGAATTGCAGCTGCTTAATCAATCGTAACTACCGCATTAACAATTTTGATTATATATTTACTTTATACCCTTATATTATGTGGGGATGTAGCTCAAATGGTAGAGCGCCCGCTTTGCATGCGGGAGGTACAGGGTTCGATCCCCTGCATCTCCATTATACATTTTTATCTATATTAGTGGTGTTGTTTCTGGTTTATATTGTCTTTTAGTTAAATAGAAAATAATCCTAAATAAATAAAAATACGTTTAAAACTTAATACAATTAGTTAAAATTAAATAATAAAAAGAAGATGAATACATTCACTCCAAATGTAAGATACTATTATTAAATTACAAAATATACAATAAATTTATTCACTTTTTATGATTATTAGTTTAAAAGTTTATATGATGTCTAACTTATTCTTCACCGTATAAATTAGCTTAGACTACATAATAATTTAAATAAACATGATAAAAAAAACAATAATAATAATAATAATAATAATAATAATAAATAAATAACGAATTATGCTGAGCTTTTAGGCGAATATGTATGTGGTTTTTTTTTTACAATATAGAAAGAAATTGTTCAGAAATGTATTATTCTGTATAAAAGTAAAACTATAATATTTATATTATTTTTATGATTTTTTTTTCATTATAAATTAAATTATGTTCAAAATTTTAATAAATATGAGTAATTAGTAGTGAAATGGAGGGTGAGTGCATGAGCTCACCGATAAAAATACAGAATAGAATAGTCATTTCAATCTATATTTCACTTATATATATACTTTATAACTCGCAATCTGTGCAGGGTGAGGCGGATTTATTTTTTTAATATTTAAATTAGTAAATTATCTATAAATTCTCACTTTGTATATCTTAATCCACTTTCAATTTGGCTCTATTTTAATTCAAATTTATTGGTTTGATTTATTTAGTGTAAGATATTTATTCCAGATCAGATTTTGCTTTACTAACTTTTAATTTGATTTAAATTTAATTGTGAATAGAGAATATTATAACATATTAAGTAAACTACTATCCAAAACAAATATCAAATATAAGTGGATGAATTGCGAAAATAAAATCTAAACTCATCAAATAAGAAAATAGATAAATAATGGAAATGTATAATAATAAAATTTTCTCCTTAAGAAGAATTATTATTACATTTTATTTTGATGTATTACAAGAATGGTACATATTTAATATATCATATATATATATATATATATATATTTTGGATTTATTATAGACTATGTAATGATTATGATATAAAGATTATTAGTGGAATCACACATTTTATATAAGTTATTTTGGGTCTTTTTATATAAAGAAAGTATGACATTTTCTACATTGATTATATAATTGATATAGAAAATTCATATATTAGATAGATTGATTTAAGAATTGGTGTAGAATAATTAAAAAAAAAATGTTGCATAGAAAGCACACATGTCATTGGTTTATCGATAACCAATGTGATATGTGGAGATGCCAATGTGATATGTGGAGATGCCAATGATTTTTTCCTTAATCAATGGTATATCTTCATATACTACATTAGTTATGATTATAATCAATATAATATGGCTTTATATTATATTGATTTTAGGAAAAATTGATTAAGTATGTTTTTTTTTCTTCTAGTTCTATTTGCACCTTAATATTACTACCACTTGTAAATTATAAATTTTGAAGACAATAAATTTGTGAGGTTTACCCAATTTCATATTATATCTACAAGTTATGACCATAGTTTGCTAGGTATAAGATTCTTACATGTGAACTTTGTGAGATAAAGTTAAATCTTGACTAATTTAAAAGTATCATGGTATGTTTGATTTATTAATTCGAATTTTTTGTGAGTGGAATATAACTTCTTGTAAGTTTAGGATTTTTTAGAGTATTTTAACTAGAAGTTATGAAATTAAGGTAAGGAAATGTAACTATTCTAACATTTTTATAATATTCTCGGTTAAAATAATTATTTCACTTAAGCGAAAATGGTCTAGAGAAGAATATGTTTTTTAGAGAAAAATTTTGCTTGAAGCGAAAATCCTTTGTTAAAGGCTTAAAAAATGATGGGAAATGATAATATAAGGTAATTTATGTGAGTTATTTAGTTTGTAGATGACTTTAGATGTTATAATACATGTTATGAACATGAAATAAGATGTATTAAGTATTATTATATACATTAAAAAATATTGTATTATAATATGAGAATTACCAATGAAATTAGAAGTGTTTGTCTAAAATGGATCCATATCAAATAAATTTAATAAATTTTGAAATTATCCTTTTTCTACCATAAAATATCCTAAAATATTTGAATCTACTTAGCTTAAAATATTTTTATGTTAGTCCCCTAAAATTATTGGTAAAGATCGTCAATAGTGATGAATAATGTATATTGATATTACAAATTTTATGAGATATCTAGGTTTTAAGTTGTGAGAATAACAAATGAAAATATCAAGTAGTAAAAGTTAAAGAAGTGTGTATATACCAATAATAATTAAAAATATTAAAAATTATACTCATACAAGAATTATTAGTATAATATCCTGAAAGTTAACTAGGTATGTATCTCTCAACAACAAATAAGAGTATAAAAAATTATACTATCATATAGTTCTAATTTTCGGAATGTAAATGTTAGTTTTCAAGTTTAAAATTTAATTCAAAATTAGCCCTTGTAATTTATATAAACTACTGTTCAAATAAAAAAATGAAAATAATTAATAATTTAATTTTTATTTTTAAGAAACTTATAATTTAATTAAATTAAATAAATATAAAATTAGTTATTTAAAAGAAAGCATTTTCTTGTATAAAAAAATTTAAATAATATTATTAAAAACTAAAACCTTCTTTTATATAAATAAAGTTTGAACTTATAATAATTATTACAACTTAATTCATAAAATATTAAATCATTTATTATCATAGACAATATAAGTTTATATATATATATATATATATATATATATATATATATAATTATTTAATATTTACATTATTATTTGTAAAAATAAATAAAAATTAAAAATTATTCTGATATATTCATGATAAGTAGGTGAAGGTAATTTATATACTTTTTCGTATCTTAATCTAAAAAAGTATTTTTTAAGAACAAAATTATGATGAACAAAACTTTCAATAATTCAACTTAATTATTTATTTTACTAAAATTCTAAAAGTAAGATAATATAATCATACTTTCAGCCCATACACTTTAGTAACACAACATAACAATAAACTTCTATTTTTATACGAATTTCAAAAATATACTTACATATTAATTAAACACTTTTTTCACTAAAATACAAGATGTTACACAATTCTTCCAAAATTGTCAAATGTCTTATTATGTGATTAAGTAGTGCTTGGTGATACATTACGGTGCATGCATGTATCCAATAATTTCTTTTAAAGGTTGTGATAACATTTGAGATGCGATAACATTTAATATTTATTTCGAGATTATATATATTTGTATAATTATTTTAATGTTGGCTACATTTTAATCAGGGGATGTAGCTCAAATGGTAGAGCGCCCGCTTTGCATGCGGGAGGTACAGGGTTCGATCCCCTGCATCTCCATTCTCTGTCTTTTTATTTGCTTTTTGGTAGAGAGAATTGGATTGTTCAAATAAACCACGATAAAATAATTAAATACAGAAGAGAAATACTATTTTATGGAATAAATCTCAACCCTTTACTGTTTTTATGGAATAAATCTCTGCCCTTCTTCACAAATAGAATGAAATCATTTATAACACAAACAACATTCAATACAGCATGGTTTGTTTAACAAGTGTATAGTAACATGACACAAACACAAAATATGCCAAGTGACCAAGCGAAGAGAAATGCAGCAGCCTATACACAAAAAGCACGCTCCACACAGAATCACAAAAATTCAGAAATGCATATTGGAGATTGTTTACACTACTTCTGTCACGCTGATCTCTTCAGTGGTCAGAGCTTCCTACAAGAGTAGAAAAAAAAACATAAGCTATATATTTTACTACATCAACAATTTAATAAATAACTAGGCTTGTTAGATAGCAAGACAAATACCATATTTTCTTTGTTGCTCTTTGGCGTGCTAGCTGCAACTGTGAGCAGAAAACAATTATGGGAAGTGTTAGACTCACACAACTAAAAATGTATTATAGATGTATACCATAACACAAATATTGCAGTGCACATTTGGGAACTTGCCTTCTTTAACATCAGATTTCTTTCTCTGCCTCTTTACCATGCCCTTTTCCTTACTTGGTTCTTGTTTGCTCGGCTTCTCAGATTTGTTAACCAACCTATTTTTCCTGTTGTCTAGAGCAGGGCTTGGAGTTATGGTGTTGGTGCTGAAATTCCCTCTCAACCTGGATCCAGGATTACCCTTTTGACTTGTCTCCTTCTTTGTTGACTCAGTTGAAGATGTGAGTTGGGTAGAATTTAAGCTCTTGGGTTTCAATTTTCTACTCTCGATGGTAGAAGAAGAGCTATGCACATCATCATCAGAAGACCGAGTTCCCTCTTCCGGCACATGTGAAATTGTTTCAGACGACTGCAACTGCTCCATGCTTTCTGAGATTTTATAGCTCTCAAATAATGCTTTCACAGTTTCACCAAGGCCACCAAGCTGATGTCTTCTCACATAAGATTTTAGCCCTTCTTGCATTGGCCCGAGAGGCTGTGATTCATATTCAAAGAAAAATATAAATCATGAGAAAAATTGGCTCGGTTAACCTGCAAACAAATAAGATGCTGCTGTTGCACACAAGTAATTTTGCCAATATGCCATACCAGATCCACAAACAAAATACGACAAATTACATTCACACTCCTTAAACTATTTGCACCCAATAGAGGCCCTCAATTAATAAGGGAGTTGTGTGACAAGGAGAAATTATTATTCATGTAATCCCACCAAATTAATCTGTTTTCATAAGTTAAAAAATATTGCCTGCCTCATGAAGATTGGTCAATATATCATGTAATAACTTCTCTACCAAACTCAGATCTCCTAAAAAAGGGGATGGGGGACATTAATTTCTGAAGGCACAATATGTTTAAATTCTGGGGACACAAGTACAATGTGTCCTAAGAAAATATGTCATGCCATGTAGATGTGCATGTGTATATGTCTGCATTGATTATTTGATTTATATGCAGTACCTCACATCCTGCCTCCAAAGCTAGTTTGAAGAAGCCAAGTGAAATTGCGTGCTTGGCAGCAGTTTCAGAGAGCTTAATCTGGTTTAACCAATATGAAGCCGAAGTTAAAAGATTTAACTTTGTTGTCTTGGAAAGGTCAGAAATGGGTGTTTTGCTTCTGCCTTGACCTAAAGCACTCCTCCCAATTCTAGTCTCGGAGATTGGGGTAATGCTGCCACCCAGCTTGGGTCTCGAAGTGGCTGGTGCTTTGGCAGGAATTGAGAGCCTTCTGGGTGGCTTGGCACTACCTGACTTATCCTTGCCAGAAAAATCAAGAACACTCACACTTTTACTTACACTTGAAGCACCCACACTTCTCCCCCTGAAAAATAAAATGTAACTTTTTAGAACACATACATATACATACATCATATATCAAAATGACTCATTCAATCATAATTTCTGAACTATCTAAATATTATATTTCTGTCACATAAATTTTAATTTAAATTAATTCATTCTTTTAAAGGCATTAATTTTGTATTGACCTCAAGGATTAGCAGAATTGAAACCAATAATAAAGTTAGTAATTAGAAAAAGTTGTCTATAGAATGAGTTAGTCATAGCAGTTCTCAAAAAATTTAAATTCACCATGTAAAAATACTTCCAGCTTCGATGATAACTTTTATGTTAATAATCATAAATTTTCTCAAAAATAAGTTAGCCATCATAATTATCATAAAAAATAATAAATGCCCCGATTATATTGTACAACTCCCCCTAAACTGCAGTTGGATAAATTATTTACTAAAAGCAATTACCTCTTTGTTTCATAAGGATTCGAGCAATTGAGTGCATTGTCTGGCTTCTCTTCCTTCGATTTATTGCCAGAACGAAGAGCATACTTTTGAAGCCTTGGTCTAGCAGTGTTACCTGAACCATAACCAAAGCAGAACACTACCCATTTGAATTGCTATTGTATTGTGAAAATTAGAAAAACAGGTGTGAGAGAGAGAGAGTGAGAGTGTACCAGAGGAAGCAGCAGCAGAGGACTGTTCCATGACGGGTTCTTCCATATCTGATTCTGAATTGCGAGAATTGCAAACAATTCGTGACTAGATTAGATGCGTGTGAGAGTGATTATGAGTTTATGATGTTATGTCGGTTGGATTTCTTTATATTTATAATACAAGGTTGTATCGTCTCGTTGGTTTGGGGCGGGAAAAACTCAAAAATTTGGGACGTTGATCTTGACCATGCTGACGTGGAAAACAGAGGCTCTGTTGATAAACGGCTATGAATACGGAGGAAAAGGATGAATGATATGAACAATAACGGATGATTTTTAATTATTTTTTATTTTTTTCAATTTTTGATGCGTTTAAAATGGAATCCGACAGTGATGAAAAATGATATTGGTGGGGCTGGATGGACACATTTGCAATATGAGGCTCCCTCCGTTATTCGAAATTCAAATTTCAAAATTAATCTTTAGTTGCGTTAAGCAAGAGAGAGCCGTTATTTTTTCGTCAAAAACTGCTTTTCGGTTGGTAGGATCTTGGACGCTGCTGGGTTATCCCGTTTTATTTACACAAATTTGACTTTTTTACGTTTCCTCATCTATTCCAAGTCTTCAAATTTTCAAATATTTTTATGATTTTAATATAATTGGAAGTTTAAATTCACAGTTCTGTTAATATTGTTAGTAGTAAATAAAACAAGTAATATATACATTAATGCAAACATCATTATACTAATTTACTTTCAATTTAATAGTAAGATTATTCATTATATTTTCTTCGTTCATGATTAAAATAAATTAATAATAATAGTAATAATAAATATTTTTTTATTATTTTTTCAAATAAGTTTTTACTTACACATTATTTTTTACACTTCTATTTTTTTTCTTCTTTAGCTTTCTCAATTTTAACTTTTTCATTTTTTTCTTGTTCAGCTTTCTTCATTCATGTCTCTACAATCTTTTCTCTATCGCATTTTTATTTTCATATTTTTTCTTTCAGTTTCACCTTGCAAGATTAAAATTGTAAATTGTTTTATTTAGTTTATGCACATTTATAGAACACATGAAATATTAGAAAACAAAAGATAAGAAGTTTGAAAACAAATGAGATATCCACACTATTTTTCTTGAAGTGAATAAATGAAGTAAGAAAACATCTTTCTTTATTATTTTTTACTTGGATATAGGATATTAACAATAACATGTTTAATGTAAAAATATTAATATTGATAAATATTTTTTATTTGTTATCCATTAGTTCATTATTTTAATATTTTATGGTGTTCTACTATGATGTTAAAATATGAAAAAAAAATCAAGTTGATATTTAGAAATATTTAAAAAGAAAACTACAAACTTGTTTTTTAAGATAAAAGAAGTGATAAATGATGAAATAAACTCTCATTTTTTAAATTTAAATTCAACAAATAATATTAAAAATGTTATTAAATAACTTACAATATAAATTATTGATTAATCTTTTCAACAACCTAGATTTGAACATTAAAAAAATTAATATTGATACTTTAATATATGATCTTATCAATCAATGACAAAATCTTTAGAATCATCTTTATAAAGTTTGGACTTCATTGCACTTTTATGAATGTTTATCCTCTTTTGACTTTAAATAATCATTCTCAATGATTTTAAGTTAACTAGTTTAAAATGTGTCCTTATTAAAATATTTATTATAAGTAGATGTTGTATTTGTTTTCCATGCTATTTATTTTTAGAATATCGGGTGAGTTTTAATAACTAGAAAAAAAGTGACTAATGGATCTAATTGACATTGTGCTTCCCATGAATTACATTAACTCATTAAACCATTATTGAGATAAATCATTTAATGTTACGCATTTAACTCAATCGTTATTGAAACATCACTTATCATTATATTATTGTCATGATCAGATTACGCAATCGAACGACAAAATTAAGCTTCTAAATGAAAGAAAAATAATGGAGTCGTCACCAATATTTATTTTAAGGAAAAATATCGGAAAAAACCTTCAAAAAGAAAGAAAGAAAAAGTCTACGAAATAAAGATTGGGTTCAGGAGTCGATTATGTGTAAGGAAGATATTAGCACCTTACAACATCCAGTTCTAAAAAAATAGTTACCTTTAATTAGATGTAAAAATTTAAGTATCTTAAAATTATCTATTTTATCTCTCAAATTTATATGTCGATTAGATATTGTTACTAAATAAAAGATTATATATTTTTATATTATTAGCTCGACAGAGATCATTTCCCTACTCCTACGTATCCCTAGGTGCAATGGAGAATTAGAATAACATAGTTCTCTCTTATAAAAAATATATTTGTGAGTAATTTATTTATTAGTGTTGATAAATTAAAAGTATACTTAGGATAATTCTGAAATAAACAAATTAGAAGTGCATCTAAAGAGATTATTGGTGTTTTTTTTTATAATTTGAATAATAATTAAATCGGAAGTACATCCAAAGTAATTATTAATATTCAAATATTTTTAATTATTAAATTTATCATCTCTTTTCGTGGATTTAAGATATTTTAAAAATTAGTATTTATCATAATCAAATCATGATTATTATAAATTTATGATAATCAAATTAAAAGTACATCCAAAGTGATTAATTAATTTTTTATATAATTTTAAGTAATAATTAGCTTAAAATGTGTTTTAAACAATTACTACCATAATTAAACCCTTTTGAAATTTATTGTACTAAAAATTTAACATTTTAAATTAATTTTATAATGATCAAATTAAAATCCGTTCAAAGTAACCATAAAATTTTAATCTTACAATAATTAAATCAAAATTGTAATTATATTTGAATAAATAACTTTGTAAATTTATTAATTCTAATTAAAAAAAAGGCTGTAACACAAAAAAAATTAATTATCACTAATGTAAAATATTATTCATCTACTTATTTGTTGATTTTAAATAAAGAAAAAAATAACAATAATAATAGTAATAATAAGATAATAATAATAATAATAATAATAATGAGATAATAATAATAATTATTATTATTTTGTTTTTTGTAATTTATTTTATTATATTGTTTAGTTTAAAATAGAAAAGAAAAAAATATTAAGCCCATAACTCATAAAAAATGAATTTCAGATTGTTATTTGAAACATTTTATGTTATTTTCACCTCCCTCCAATTTAGGCCACGCGTATTTTGAACTCACTTATCTGTCTTTGCCCATTTTGCTTGAGCCTCGTAACCTAAACCTGATGGGAGTCGCAGGAGGCGAGGATTCGTAGAGGGGCTAGAGGCTGTTGGGTGAGGCACGCATGGCTAGGGTTCAACTGAGGGAGATGAGAGTGTTATGGTAATTTTCGGTGAGGGGAGGCAGTTCATGGTGGATCTGGCTGCACTGTGGCTCGCGGTGGTTGGTGAGAAGTGATTCGCGGGTTCAAGTGGTGATGATGGTCGGAAATAAAGGGTGAGGTGCGGAGGAAACAACCACAAGGGTGGCGCACGGTGAGCGGTGGGTGTGGCTCAATGGCAAGGGGTGAATCGTGGCTGAAGGCATTATTAGGGTTGGTGGATGAGAATGAGTGGCTAGGGTTCTGGTGAAGGAGATGGGAGTCGATGTTGTGTGAGTTTAAATCTGGGAATGGGTGAAGGAGAAGAATTTTGCTACCGGAAAGAAAAGGATGGATGAGGTGGAAACCACAGGTCGCGTTGGGCTATGATGGTCATTGATGGTGCGGTGGCGCCCGCTGGTGGTATGGTGGGTTTACTTGTGGTGGCCGTCGCACGGTGAGGTAGTAAATAAGTTTTTTTTATTTAATTATTATAATTTTTATTAATTGTTATAAAATATACACACAATTAACAAGATACAAAATACTATTACAATTGGTAACCTGGTGAATGTACGTTGTTTGCCTTTGTTACCTCTGTTGATTGTTGTGGTTGAATGAGATATTGTTGTTGTTGTATTAAGCGAGGTTTTCGATGGTGGGGTGATAGTGGGTGCGTGATGATGATGATCTTTTTTTTTCTTTTTTTCCGTTCCCCTTTTTTGAAATCTCCTTCTCAATTTATACAAGCTCTGCTAGAGCTCGAGATGAGGGTGGCTGAGAGGAGAGCTGTAGGGTGGCTGGAGGGTTGCTGGCTGGCTATCTGGTGGTAGCTGGCTGGCTGTCTGGTGGTAGCTGGTGGCTGTAGGGTAGCTGGTGGTTTTTTTTTTATTATTATTATTTTTATTATCTGTTTGGTGTTTACGAGTTGCCCTCTTTAATTAAGTTTTATTGGATAATTTGAATGGGAATTCATATTATCATATTAAAACATAATTAAAGATGTGAACATCAAAATACTGCAAATATAAGTTGAAAATTTAGAAATAGACTCGGGGATGTATGCAAATATAAATAAAATTATGATTTGAAAATTTGAAAACATGAGGATGGACTCGGGGATCCAATATTGCGATTGAAATATGCAAATATGAAATTGTGATTTGAAAAAGTTGAAAACTTAGAAGTGGATTCGGGGATCCAATATTTTGATTGAAATATGCAAATATAAAATTGTAATTTGAAAAAAATTGAAAACTTAGAAGTGGATTTGGGGGCCCAATATTGCGATTGAAATATGGCGATTGAAAATTTAGAAGTGAATTTGTAGACTTAGGGCTCAGGGACCAAATACAAAGCTATGATTTGAAGTGTTGAAAGCTTGGAAAGTAATGCATATAATTTAAACCTTATAAGAGGTATGGGAAACCTTGTAAGGGACATGAGAAGCTAACATGAATATTTTCGTACCCTCTAGCTATTGGCACAAGTCTGATTACTTTGGGCACGACGACCCTCTAGATAGATGTATATTGAATGGAACAAAGATTAAATAGTTATTTATTCTTAACTTAAACAAGTAATGCATGATACTTAATTCACAAATAAAGTGCATGATATATAATTTATAAATAAAGTGCATGACATGTGATTTATAAATAAAGTATGATGCATAATGTGTGATGTATGATATACAAATTCATGATGGGTGCATGTACTTTTAAATAATAATTTTTGTTTTATTATTATTATTATTTATATATATTATTTTTTTATTTTTTATTTTTTTGCACATTTTCCTACGCCTTGTCCCCTTAAGATTTCGAGTGTATCAAGATTCATGAAGGGAATCCGTCTTTGAAATGTATTGAGTTCGTCTTATTCAATCGGATCATGGTTATGCTTTAATATTCCAAACAACTGGTCGTCCTTGCCCACATCACTTCATTTTTTTTATTATAATGCAATTTTAACATTATGATATGTCCCTTTATTGGTATATTCATGATGAAATGACACAAAGATGTGATGGTTGAGACAACTTTTTATTGCTAGAAATGGAAAGAGTACATATAGGAACAATTTTGTTTAATGAATACAAGAACAATTTTGAATACATGACAATTTGAGGGTTTTTTTTGTAACAATGTTAGTCCTCATGTTTACAATTTTGAAGAATTCATCCAGTCAACCTTTGCAAACATATGACAAATTTGGTTTCATCCCTTTGTGTATATCAATCTTCTTACTTGTCCCAGCTTTTTGAACTTTCGGCATTGTAGGTCGCTACTGGCTTTTACATAGATCGTTTTTTCGGTTTTTAGTCAAGTAATTTTATTTGCCCCTATTTTGCTTAAAGCTGCTCCTTCGGAGTTTTTAACTTATCAAATTGTTCAATTTTGCCTAGATCGTCTTTCAGATTTTCGACCTAGCGAACCCTTTTTCTTTTTATCTCCTTTTTTATGCATAGTATTTCTTAAGCTGCGTCAAAATTGATTGGAAGTGATAAATCTTTACCATCCTTGTTTGAAAGGACAAGAGCAACTCCCGAAAAAGCTTTCTTTACCACGTATGGTCCTTCGTAATTGGGTGTCCATTTTCCTCTTTGATTTTTCTGAGTTGGTAAAATCTTTTTAAGGACCAAATCTCCTTCGTGAGATTGTTGAGGGCGGACCTTTTTATCATAAAATCTTTTCAACCTTTTTTGATACAATTATCCATGACATAGGGCGATCAACCTTTTTTCTTCAATAAGATTCAATTGGTCGATACGAGTCTGGATCCATTCAGCCTCTTCAAGTTTTGTTTCAGCCAACACCCTTAGAGAGGGAATTTCTACCTCAACTGGAAGCACTGCCTCCATTCCATATACCAAAGAATATGGAGTTGTCCCTGTAGAAGTTCGAACAGAGGTGCGATATCCGTGTAGTGCGAAAGGCAACATTTCATGCCAATCCCTGTATGTAACTACCATCTTTTGGACAATCTTCTTTATGTTTTTATTTGCTTTCTACTTGCCCCATTCATCTTTGGGCGATATGGTGATGAATTATGATGTTGGATCTTAAAATTATCACATAACTCTTTCATCATCTTGTTATTCAAATTAGTCCCATTGTCCGTAATGATCTTATTTGGCAAACTGTAGCGACAAATTAAGTCCTTCTTGATGAACTTAATCACTACATTTCTTGTCACACTAGCATATGATGCTGCTTCGACCCATTTGGTGAAGTAATCAATTGCTACTAAGATGAAGCGATTTCCATTTGATGCTTTAGGTTCGATTGACCCGATTACATCCATACCCCACATTGCAAATGGCCACGGTGCAACCAAAACATTTAAAGATGGCGTTGGTGCATGAATATTATCAGCATATGTTTGACATTTGTGACATTTTCTTACATAGTTACAACAATCACTTTCCATGGTTGACCAATAATAGCCAGCTCTTAGGATTTTCTTTGCCATTGCATGTTCATTTGCATGTGTTCCAAATGAACCCTCATGAACTTCTTCCATTATTTTCTTAGCTTCGACTATGTCAACACACCTAAGCAACATCATGTCATGATTTCTTTTATATAGCACATCACCATTCAAAAAAAATCTCATTGCCAACTTCCTCAAGGTTTTCTTATCATTTTCGAAGTATTAGGAGGATACTTTCTATCTTTCAAGTATCCTTTGATGTCATAGAACCATGGTTTTCCATCGATTCTTCCTGTATGGTTTGACAATATGCCGGTTATTCTTGATGATGCATTTTTATCGAGGGCATATCATCTTCTTGGCTTATTTTGAACATTGAAGATAACGTAGTTAAAGCATCTGCTAACTGATTTTCCTTGTGAGGGATATGAGGAAAGGTTACTTCATTAAACTGTTCCAACAAGCCCTTAATATATGAGTGATATGGGACTAACTTTGAATCTCGAGTTTCTCATTCTCCTTTAAGTTGGTGGATGACTAAGGCTGAATCGCCAAAGACTTCCAGTACCTTGGCCTTGAATTCAAGAGCTGCTAGTACCCCCCATCGTACATGCTTCGTATTCTGCCATATTATTTGTGCAATCAAAATCTAGTCTTGCAGTAAACGGGATAATTTGACTTTCAGGAGAAATCAATACTGCACCAATTTCATGCCGTAATGCGTTAGATGCTCCATCAAACAACAAAGGCCAAGTGTTCTGCTATAATGTTGCCTTTAATAGTCTTTTGTGTTACATAAGTAATATCATACTCTGACAGTAACACTTGCCATCGAGCAATTTGACCTGTGAGGGCGGGTTTCTCAAAGACATACTTGATCGAATCCATTTTGGAAACTAGCCAGGTAGTGTGACATAACATGTATTGTCTCAGTCTACGAGTAGCCCATGCCAAAGCACAACATGTTCGCTCCAATAAAGAATATCTCATTTCACAGTCTGTGAATTTCTTGCTCAAATAGTAGATGACGTGTTCTTTCTTACCGAACTCATCATTTTGCCCTAACATACACCCCATAGACTTATCAAGTACTGTTAGGTACAAAATAAGAGGTCTCCCTTGCATCGGGGGCACCAAGATAGGAGGTTTTTGCAGGTACTATTTGATTTTCTCAAAAGCCTTTTGACAATCTTCATTCCACTGTACTATTTGATTCTTTCGTAATAATTTGAAGATGGGACTACAGGTAGCAGTCAACTGAGATATAAATCTAGCAATGTAATTTAGTCTTCCTAAGAAACCACAAACCTCTTTTTCTGTACTAGGAGCTGACATATCAACAATTGCTTGCACTTTATCAGGATCAACCTCTATCCCCTTTTCATTCACCACAAATCCCAATAATTTTCCTGACTTTACACCAAAGGTACACTTAGCTGGATTCAAGCGAAGTTTATATTTCCTCAAACGATCAAACAATTTGTGTAGATCGTTGATGTGCTCTTTCTCTGTTCTTGACTTTGATATCATATCATCAACATATACCTCGATTTCTTTGTGCATCATGTCATGAAATAAAGTAATCATTGCTCTTTGATATGTTGCCTTAACATTTTTCAATCCAAATGGCATTACTTTATAGCAAAATTTCCCCCATGGTGTGATGAATGTGGTTTTCTCAATGTCTTTAGGTGACATTTTAATTTGATTATACCCGGAGAAACCATCCATAAAGGAGAAGAACGAGTATTTTGCAGTATTGTCGACCAACATGTCTATGTGAGGTAATGGAAAATCGTCTTTAAGACTTGTCCTATTCAAGTCTCGATAGTCAACACACATCCTCACTTTTCCATCTTTCTTTGGGATAGGTACTATGTTGGCAACCCATTGAGGGTACTTGGCTACTATGAGGAATCCAGCATCAAGTTGCTTTTTGACTTCTTCCTTAATCTTCAATGATACTTCTGGTTTCATTCACCTCAACTTTTGTTTTACTGGTGGACATTTTGGCTTTAATGGTAATTTATGGTCTATTATGTCAGAATCTAGACCAGGCATATCTTGGTATGACCATGCAAACACGTCAACATAATCAGATAAAAGTTTGAGTAGTTGATCTCTCTTTTCTCCCTTTATTGTAGTGCCAACTTTGACCTCTTTTTTATTATTTTCATTTCCCAGATTAATCGTTTCAACTTCTTCTCCATGAGGTTGCATTATTTCTTTATCCTGTTCCACTAATCTCTTTATCTCAAGGGGAGTTTCCAAATCATCATAGTTTTCATCGGCCTCATAAATGGGATAATCAAAATTGTAGCATGAGGTAGTAACATTGTCATTTTCAATGTGGCTATTTTCATATTTGCAATTGGTATTAACATGGAATAAATGAAGAGGACAAATAAGGGAATATTGGAAAGGAAAGGGATTGATTATAAAAAAGACGGGTAGTTAAAAAAAAAACATTTCATTCATTTATCATATACCAAAAAATGTTACATGCAAACCCTTTCTGAAGGGTAATACAAAATATTAGGCATAATGTTAAACTCTGCATTATAATTACTTTGAATTAAAAATCACGGGGCGTTCGACGATCTTCCAATTACAAAGCTCATCAGGTGAGTCACATGGATAGACCAAATTTGCAAAATTATCAATATTTTGATATTCACCAGTCATGGTCACTTCATCTGTATGCTCTAGCCCTCCATGTCGAAAACTCTGATAAAGGGCGCAAATGGGAATTATCTCAGTTTTTGGCTCTTAATTGTTCAACCGAACTAACCTTTTCTCCATCTTCTCTTTTGCTAACCTTTTTTTGTCAGCCACAGTGGGTTTATAGCCCAAACCACACCTATTTTTGTTTTCTGGTAATTCTAACGGCTTTGTAATTCCTGTTAAGTGTTTTCCTAGGCCCCTTCCTGGTGTACATCCATCTTTTATCATCATCTTGGCTATCATCATCTTTGTTCTTGACAAGTGTGGGTTTATAGCTAATGATTCCACATAGGCAGTTCAAATTATTTCTAAGGACTAAAAAGAGGTCTCAAGAGCTTCCTCTGTTGCTTCAATATAACGAGTCGATGTAGGACAACTCACTAATACGTCTTCCTCACCAAAAATTATCACAAGTTTTTCGTCTACCACAAACTTCAAATTTTGGTGTAAAGTTGAAGGCACCACTCCAGCTGAGTGGATCCATGGTCTCCCTAACAAACAACTATATGCTGGTCTGATATCCATAACTTGAAAAGTTATCTCAAAAGTGAAAGGACCAATCTGAATGGGAATATCAATTTCTCCCATAACCTCTCTGCGAGAACCGTCAAAAGCTCTCACAATCATGAAGGTGATGAAGATCTTATTGAATCATTTGATTAAACGAAGATCTTGTTGATTTGATGAAGTCAAAATGAAGTCAAAGGCTAGTCTGTTGCATTCAAAGGTTACTTGGTTAAAAGGGTAGAGTGATTAGTGAGTCTGCATCTATACATAGGTATAATCATTCATATCTCTCTACTGCATGAGATTTCTTCATTTAAAAGATTTTGCAAATGCCTCTAGAACATGTTTAATCTGTTAAAAACAAAGTAATTGGTTAAAAGGTTTTTAAGTAAATTGTTTTAACTGATAATATAGAAGTTTTATCAGTTAAAATGTTCTTAACACTTATATAACAGGTTTTTAACTGATAGGTTTTCGAAATAATTGATTAAAACCTTTTTAAACATACACTGGAACTGTTTTAATTGATATATCTTCAAAATAATCGATTATTTTCATTAAAAGAGTTTTTGAAAACCTTCTGCCAGTATTTTAACTGGTGTAGAATCAAAATAATCGATTAAAATGACTTAAGATGTTTTGAAAAGTGTTATGGCAGTATTTTAATCGATACAAACTCGAAATAATCGATTAAAATAACTTGAAGTGTTTTGAAAGATGTTATATCAGTATTTTAATCGATGTAAATGTGAATCAATTGATTAAAACCACTTGAAAGGTTTTGAAAGAAGTTCTGTCAGGATTTTAATCGATGTGTTATCAGTTAAAATACCTTAGAAAGTTTTATGAAACTATTTGGTAGGATTTTAATCGATTAAAATGTGAAATAATCGATTAAAACAACTAAGAGATTTTTCCAAAGTGTTTTAATCGATTAAAACATATTGTTATAAGTTAAAATCACTTAGAAAGTTTTATGAAAACATTTGGCAGTATTTTAATCGATTAAAAGGCGAATTAATCGATTAAAACAACTTAATGGATTTTTTTACAAAGTGTTTTAATCGATTGAAACGATGTCGCATCAGTTAAAACAAATCTGGAAAATGATCAAGAACATTTTAACAGATTAATTCAAGACTTTTAACAGATTAAAAGATTGTTTTAACAGATTAATTAAACCAGCAGTTTCAACAATCTTCTATATAAACATGATTGCTTGAGTATTTTAAAATATACCTTTGAGCAATCAATAAAACAATCATAAGAGCTACTTTCAAGAAAAAATCACGCAAGTTTTGTGAAGTTTTTCGATGTTCTTTCTTGAGGCAAATTTTGAATTTTTTTTGGTGAAGAAACTCATTCTGCAGAGCTGCATAAACCGGGTTTGAGTGTTCTAGTTTCTTCTCTTTGTTTCTTTACTTTTCTTTACTGTATTGTGGGTGTCTGGAAGTGTGGGCACTGGTTTCTGTGGCTGGAATTTGGCTGCGGTGTTGTTCAAGAACTGAAAGTTGGTTCTTGGTGAAGGTTTAGGTGCAAGGACTGGAATTTTGGTTCTTGTGGTAGATTGAGTGTGTGATTGGAATTGTAATCTGTAAAACATTCAATCTAGTGGAACTCAGTTGGAATTTGGCTGGGAACTGTACGTAGCCTGGGATTGGGTGAACCAGTATAAATCTTGGTTGTATCTTTCTAAACCTTTCTCTCTTTAATTTTGCTACTGCCTTTATTTTGATTTATTGTTTTGTTTGATTCAAGAATTGGTCAAAACTCTTAATCTTTGGAATAGATAATCTGTAATTTGCGAAAATCTTTCAAAGATGAATTCACCCTCCCTCTTGATCTCAGCCTAGTTTTCTAACAAATCATAGAGCTTGGTTTCATATGAGTTCCATCATAAGGCAATCAGTTTAACGTAAACTTGGGCATCACATTCAACGAAGATCCATTGTCAATCAAAACTCTGGCTATAATGTGATCCATACATTTTACTGAGATGTGCAAAGCTTTATTATGTCCTCTCCCGTCCATACGAATTTCATCATCAGTAAAGGTAAGGTAATTATTAGCAGCGATGTTGCCAATGAAAACTCCAAACTTGTCCAGTGTGATGTCATGGGCCACATGTGCCTCATTCAAGATCTTCATTAATAATTTTCTATGACTTTCAGAATTCATTAATAGAGTTAGAAGAGATATCCTTGCCGGAGTATGATTCAATTGGTCAATAAGTTTGTACTCGCTCTATCGAATGAACTTGAGAAACTCAGTGGCCTCATCGTTCAATTTTTTCTCTTCTTTCCCATGAGAAACCTTATAGTTAGTAAACTCTTTTTCCTTTTCAAACTTGTTTTTCTCAGCTTTTTTCTCCTTTGTTGACAAATTCTTCATTACTTATTCTTTCCTTAAGTCCTCAGGAGTATATATTCTTCCATTGCATGTTATACCACCTATTCCTATAATATTTTCAATGTGAGAGTCTTCTTCCCCTCCTGCATTAGTATGAATCTTTACATCATACTTCCATGCTACTGCTTTGCTATCTTTGTAAGGGAAAGGAGTCGAAACTTGTACAATAATAGGATTGAGTGATGGAGATGGAGAAGGTGACACATTCTTAGAAAAATGAATTATCAATGGTTTAAGGGGATTAACATCTCGTCTTTCTTCTGGATGAGTCATCAACACAACATCTTCTCTAGAGTAGCAACTTATTTGTACTAAGTTTGAGTCCATTAATTCTTGTATCAGCTGTTTGAACTCGTGAACTGAATATTTTCCCTCAGGATAAGAACCACCTACTATTTCTTTAAAGGTTTGACTTTCAATCAACTTCAAATTGCATAATTCTGAAAAGATGAAGTTTAAGGGAGTTTTGACTTCTTCCACCTTCCTAATAAGTTGATTAGGTTCTTCATCAATGACATTTACTGTTGCACCTCTATGACCTGGAAGCGGATTATTAGCAACATTCGGACTTTCCTCTTTAAAACTCAACAATCCTTCATCGATTAAGTCTTGTACTTTATGTTTCAGTCCCCAACATCTCTCTGTTGAGTGTCCAATACTACTAGCGTGGTAATCACATTTGGCATTTGGATCATAACCTTTTGGGTACGGTGGCTCAACCGGTTTCAAAGGAAAAGGAACAATTAAGGAATTGCTTATCAAATGTGGAAGGAGTTCAGTGTAAGTCATAGGGATGACAGAGAGTGTTATTCGTTGATTATTTGTTTACTTTTGGTCATTGCTCACATTCTGGTAAGGGGAGGCTAGTTGGCCTATTTGAGGGATTGAAGGTGGCGGGATTCGTGTCAGGGGTGGTCGATAAGTCATTCTAGGTTGGAAAGGTTGATGATAGGGTGGGTGAGAAATTGTTGATACTTGAGGATTGTACATGTAATGAGATCGATAATTTGGCATGAAAGGACGATATTAGGCATGAATGGTGTTGGCATGATGACATTGGTTTCTCCTCCCTTTTTCCTGTCGGTAGAAGTTAAAGGTTTCTTCACACTTGTTGATCCAGCTGTTGTGTGAGTAATTTTTCCGCTTCTTACTCCCATTTCAACTCTTTCTCCAATGATGACCAAGTCAGAGAAATTTGATGATATGTTTCCAATCATCCTATCATAGAAGGGTGATTGTAGCGTATCAATAAACATCGTGATCATTTCCTTTTCAGGAAAAGGAGGTTGAACCTGAGCAGTCACCCCTCTCCAACGTTGTGCATACTCTTTAAATGTTTCACCTTCTCTTTTCACCATATTCTGTAACTGAGTCGTGTCAGGTATCATATCCATATTATACTTGTACTGTTTCAAAAAGGCTTTTGCCAAGTCTTTCCATGTATGTATTTGTCCTCGCTCTAGATTCATGTACCAGTTTAAGGCGGCTCCCATAAGGCTCTCTTGAAAGAAGTGAATCAAGAGTTTGTCATCATGTGCACATGAAGCCATCTTCCTACAATACATTGTGAGATGACTCTTCGGGCAAGTGTTTCCCTTATACTTATCAAATTCAGGAATTTTGAATTTGGGCGGAATCACAACGTCTGAAACCAAACACAACTCAATAACATCAAATCCATAACAATCAAATCCTTCAATAGCCCTTAATCATTCTTCTAGGAACTGCAATTTGTCTTTGGGTTGGTTGTCATCAGATTGTTTAGGATGGATTACAATGGTTGGTGTTGGGTCAGAGTTTTGGTGATTTGAACAGCCTTCAAAGTGAGGTACATGAATGGAGGGTTGATGTGGGGTTTGTGTGTCGTGAGCGACAAGGTTAGGATCTTGAGTTTGTGCTTGGGCCGATGCAAGACCGTTGTTGATCGAAGGAGGGGTATGACCAATAGTAGGACCATAGGAAGGGTTTGAATCAGAAGCATGATTGTTAACTTCTGGAATATTAGTGGCCAGGGGTGGTGTATAGCCTGGTGGAAGACCATATGGAGGAAATGGAATGTTGACATTGGCTTGAGTTGGTGGATTAAATCCAAGAGGATGAGGAGGGGTATTTTGAGGTCTTTCTGAGGAATTCCCATTAGTCTCCTTTAGTGATCGTAACATCTCCAAAATCTGATTCATTTGCTCCTTCATTTGCACAACTTCTCCTTTTAGTTCCTCATGTTGTTGTTCTAAGTCATCTACAACTCCCTCCATGATCTTAGTTTTGGCACGTGTTCCGTAGGGGTGTCGTAGGAGTGCTTTTTTTGCTTGATTAATTATTTTTCTGTTGAATGTTCAAAGAATGATGTGAGCATTGCATGAAATGAGAATGTTCAAATGTGGTTGTTTATTATTTTTTATTTTAGTGATGATATTGTTTGAGAATCATAAACATTTAAAATTGATCATGAGTATTGAAAATTCACAATTTAGGATCAAGAAGTAGACAAAACAATTTCATTACTATTCAATGAGAAGTACATTGTATCCAAATTTTCACATCTTCATCGACTACAGCCATATGTTTCAACCTTTCTAACAACTTCTTATAATATTCAAGAAAATTACAGACTTCAACAGGAGTAGAGAGCGGATTTGTCACTTTGTCAGTTTCCCTAAGACTTCTTGGGATCTCCATGATTGCTTGGTTGGTCATCCATACTAGCTTTAGATAACGATCTTTCCAAAACATGATGTCATTCTCTAACTCTTTGATATGATCCTTGTTTGTAGATTTGGCAAGTTCATCTTTCCAGAATGAAATTTCTGCCATGAGTTCTTTGATGAAGATTTCCTTTCCTTCAATGTATTCGACCAATTCTTGTATCTTTTGCTTTTCCTTTCTCCATTCATTCTCATGAGCTATTGTTGTCTGTTCTGCTTGTTGTCTGTGTCGTTTTTCAATCTCTAACCGTTTTTCATATTCAGTCACCACTCCTTTCATCTGTTGTTGGAGATCTTCAAATAACTTCTTCATCTTCTTTTCAGCAGTCTTAACATTCTTTAGTTCTTCTTTTAGTTGTTCTTTATCTTCTAATGCTTCATTCCTCTCCTGCTTCCTTAAACCTAACTCTTTGTTTGCTGCACCGAAACAATCTTGGGTTTTTAGCTTGCGTTTTTCTTCAGCTTTGACTTTATCATTTGCCTCTTCTAATGATCTTTTCCTTCGAGAATTTTCATCTTGCGCTATCTTCAACTTGTGGTGAGACTCTATTAGCTCTTTTTACAATCTTTTTCTTTCTTCTTGGAACTTTGTGAATGCTACTTTTAACTCTTCAAACTCTTCTATGTCTATTTGAGTTTGCACTTAGGTTTCCTCAATGATTGGAGTAGACTGACGAAAGGGAAATTTGACTTGTTGAACTTTCTCTTTAAGCTAAAGACGATAACTCTCACTAGAACCACAACTCCTTTTTCCCAATTCTTTTCCTTTCCTATCGATCTTTCCCCAAGCATGATTCACTTTTTTGAGCATTTCTGGACTCTCAATTGATTCATCTCACACACAAATGATGTAATTGACTCTTCTGTTGGAGGTTTCAACATAGGATAACCTAATTGTCTCAAGACCAAGGATGGATTATAATTGATGCACCCTTTAGTCCCCATAAGTGGCACATTAGGAAAACTTCCACACTGGTAAATGATTTCATCCAATTTGCTACAACTTGGATACCAACAGATGGACTTTTCACTGAGACTTGCTACGAATTCTGCCCACTCTTTACTGGTTTTATCTTTTTCACAACTCCATTTGACATCTACAATAGGGGACGGTGAGTTGCATTTGTTAGAAAATACATGGATAGTGAGCCACACATAGAGTAGTGGTAAACAACAAATTAACTTCTTTATACCCTTTTCATAACAAAAATTGAGAGCACAATATGTATCTGCTAGGACAGCCGATAGTGGATTTTCTCCTCTATTTTGGAGAGCCAAAAACACATCTATAGCAGAAAAATCTATGTAATCTTCAAGATGTGGAAAGAGAACAATTCCATAGATAGTGAGAGCCAAAACTCCAGTAAAGCCAATCCAATCATTCCCTTCGAATAAGATTTTCATCCTTTCCACTAAATAATTTCTTGGAAACCCATATATGCCATTTTTATTTAATTTTATCTTGTCCAACTCTTGCTCTTGAACTCTTAACAAACATGCCATTGTCTTCATAGAAGGATGATGCCCCTAATATTTGTAAGGTTTGTTATCTTTCAAAGATATTCCTAAAATTCGCTCATATTCTTCCAACGTGGGTGCCAATTGGAAGTCACGAAATGTAAAACACCTCAAGGGATGATCATAAAATTGCGTTAATGCTGATATAGCCTCCACTTGCACATTGAGCTCCAGTAAATCCAAGATATTTCCATATTTTATCGTCAAAGCTACACGCTTAACCCCTTTCACCAAATTACTATAAGGTTGCAAAAATTGAACATCAGGCATCTTAACTTTCACAGAAATTGTCCCTTTTGTCTCACAACCTGATCCCATGTCTGAAAGTGGTGATGAAGATCTTATTGAATTACTTTGGCAAAGATCTTGTTGATTTGATAAAGACAAAATGAAGTCAAGGCTACTTTGCTACAGTCAAAAGTTACTTAGATAAAAGGGTAGTGAGATTAGTGAGTCTGCATCACTGCGTAGGTATAATCATTTTTATCTCTCTGCTGCATGAGGTTTCTTCATTTAAAAGATTTTGCAAAATGCCTCTAAAAAGCGTTTAAACGGTTAAAAACAAAGTATTTTGATAAAAGGTTTTTAATTAACTATTTTAACTAATAGTTTACAAGCTTTATTAACTAAAATGTTCTTAATACTTTTGCAACAAGTTTTTAACTGATATGTTTTCGAAATAATCGATTGTTTTCATTAAAGGAAGTTTTGAAAACCTTCTGTCAGTATTTTAACTGATATAGTTTCGAAATAACCGATTAAAATCACTTAAAATGTTCAGGGAAGTGTTCTGGAAGTATTTTAATCGATATAACTTTGAAACAATCGATTAAAACCACTTGGAATATATGTTGATCGATCAGAATGAGTTTATAATTGATCAGAACCAGCATATGATCGATCAGAATGTGTTTTTGACCGATCAAAATAGTTTTAATCGATTAAAATGCGATTTAATCGATTAAAACAACTTAAGAGAATTTCTACTACGCGTTTTAATCGATTAAAACAGATTGTTATCAGTTAAAACCACTTAGAAAAGTTGATAAGAATGTTTTGCAGTATTTTAATCGATTGAAACACGAAACAATCGATTAAAACAGTTTGGAAGATTTTTTACAAAGAGTTTTAATTGATATAAACATTGTCGTATCAGTTAAAACAAATCTGGAAAATAATCAAGAACGTTTTAATGGATTAAAAGAAGTTTTAACAGATTAAAACAAGACTTTTAACAGATTAAAAGATTATTTTAACAGATTAATTAAACCAGCAGTTTTGAAAATCTTCAATAAAACAGAGTTGCTTGAACTTTTTAACATACATCTTTAGCAATCAATCAAGCAATCAAAAGTGATACTTTCAAGAGAGATTTGCGCTAACTTTTGTGAAGTTCATAAGAATTCTTTCTTGAGGCAAAATTGCATTCTTTTTTAGAAGAAACACATACTGCAGAGTTGCATAAAACTGGTTTGAGCATTCTAAGTTTCTTCTCTTTGTTTCTTTACTTTCTTTACTGTATTGTGGGTGCCTGAAATCTTGGGCACTGGTTTCTGTAGTTGGAATTTGGTTGCAGGGTTGATCAAGAACTGGAATTTGGTTCTTGGTAAAGGTTTAGGTGCAGGAACTGGAATTGTGGTTCTTGTGGTAGATTGAGTGTGAGATTAAAGTTGTAATCTGTAAAACGTTCAATCTAGTGGAACCCAGCTGGAATTTGGCTGGAGACTGGACGTAGCCCTGGGATTGGGTGAACCAGTATAAACCTTGGTTGTATCTTTCTAAACCTTTCTCTCTTTAAATTCTGTCACTACATTTAGTTTTTGATTGCTTGTTGTGTGATTCAAGAACTGGTATGAAATCTTAATCTTTGAAATAGATAATCTGTAATTTGCGAAAATCTTTCAAAGATCAATTCACCCCCCCTCTTGGTCTCAGCCTACATTTCTAACAATTGGTATCAAGAGCAAGGTTCTTGAGAGTTATTCAAGTTTTTCGATCAAAATAGCTGAAAACAAATTACCTTTTTCTGAGGGAGCTTCTATTAATAGACCTCCACTATTTTGTGGAATAGATTACCCATTTTGGAAGATTAGGATGCAGATCTTTATTGAATCTATTGATAGGAATGTTTGGGATGTAATTGCTAATGGTCCTTTAAATACAGAAAAAGAATGGTCCAGTTTAAATGATGAAGAAAAGAAAAAAGTTCAAAGTGATTGTACTGCTAAAAACATAATTACTTCTGCACTAAATATGGATGAGTTTTTCAGGGTCTCCCAATGCAAATCTGCCAAGGAAATATGGGAAGTTCTTGAGGTTACTCATGAGGGAACAACTGATGTAAAAAGAGCCAGAAAACATACTCTCATAAGAGAATATGAGCTGTTCAAAATGCAAACTGGAGAAAGTATTGCAGATGTGCAGAAGCGCTTCACTCATATCATCAATCATCTAATGGGCTTAGGTAAAACTTTTGATAAAGAAGAATTAAATATTAAAGTCCTGAAATGTCTTGACAGGTCATGGCAGCCCAAGGTCACAGCTATTTCAGAATCAAAAGATTTATCTGTCATGACAACAGCCTCCTTGTTTGGCAAACTCAGAGAACATGAAATGGAAATTAACAAATTCAATGAGCAAGAAGTCTCTGAGAAAAAAGGTAGAAGTATAGCACTCAAGGTTGAAGAAAGAAGTCAAGAATCAGAGGAGGAAAGTGAAAATCTTGGACTGCTTGTCAGAAAGTTCAACAAATTTCTCAAGAAAAAGATCCAAGATAAAGAAAAACAAAAAAGGTATGAAAAGAAATCTGACTCTTTTAACTATAAATGCTATGGATGTGGTAAGTAGGGTCATGTAAGAATGGAGTGCCTAGAAAAGAACAAATACAATGATAAGAAAGAAGAAAAAGTCAAAAGAAGAGCATATGTAGCATGGGATGATAATGATACCTCATCAACAGAGAATTCTGATAATGAAGAAGCTAACTTGTGTCTAATGGCAAATCAGAATCATCAAACCAGCAGTGTAAGTTCTAACTCTTCTTCAAATTTGGTGAATTATAATTCATTACAAGAAGCATTTAATGAAATGCATGAAGAAAGTAAGAAACTGCAAAAAGAAAATGATAGGCTAAAAGGCATGAATAATTGGTTAGTAAATAGAGTAGATTCTCTTGAAAAGAAAATTCTTGAAGATGAAACTGATCTTGACTTTTTAAAATTAATCCATGATAATTCTGATTGTGTATGTAATAAACCATGTAATAATTGTTCAGAATTACAAAAGAAGATTGATTTTTTATCACAAACTGTTTCAAAGTTTACACAAGGTCAAGCTAATCTTGATGTTCTTCTTGGGTCACAAAAACTTATTTTTGACAAATCTGGAATTGGATTTACATATAACAAATTCAGAAAAACAAATAGGAAATCATATTCTATGATTAAATGTTTTTACTGCATGAAAAAAGGTCACTCTGTGAAATATTGTAGAATTAAGAAGTATGTTATTCCTAGAGGTAGAATGAAATGGATTCTCAAAAATTCATTTCATATAACATGATTGGACCCAGTAATTATTAAAAGGGTACCAGAAATATGCTAAATCTGTTTTGCAGGAACAAAATCTGGAAGTCCCTTGATGTTCAAAACAGCAAATCAGGTTCTGATTTCATAAACTGAATGTTTTAATTGATATAAAATAGTTTTAATCGATTAAAATCACTTCCAGAGAATACCAGAAAAGCTGTCTGTACATTTTTAATCGATTAAAATATGAATTAATCGATTAAAATGCTCTCAGGAATTTTAGTTTAGCTGTTTTAATCGATTAAAATATGAATTAATCGATTAAAATGCTCTCAGGAATTTTAGTTTAGCTGTTTTAATCGATTAAAAAGGATTTATATCAACTAAAATCACTAAGATGTCAAATTTAATCGATTCTTTTTCGTTTCAATCGGTTAAAATTCTGTTATCATTTTATTAATTTCTTCTAGTACGAAATTAATCGATTCTTTTATGTATTAATCGATTACTTCACTGTTACAGTCTCAAAACCTAATATTAAAAATCAAATTAATAGGTTAATTTGCTGATTAATCGATTATTTTGTTCCTGAAAATTATTTTTACAACTTCCAATTGAAAATAGGTCAGCAAAACAAAGTCAAAATTTCAATTTTGTGTGTTAATCAGAATCTGCATAAAACATTTAAAAATATTCTTTGACCAAGTCAAACTTCTTCCAAGAACACTTTAACTGATGTACCCACTGTCCAGAAACCTGTGCCTCTGCCTTCAGTCAAGGGGACATGTGCAATTAAAGCTGTTTTTTTGCAGGCTTTGTCAAATTGAATTGCAATTCACGAAAATTAACATCCGTGACTCTTCATTTTGCTCACTTGAAATCCATTATTCTCATTCTTCATTTTCTGGCTCAAATTTCTTCTCTCTTCTTTCTTGTACTCACGTTTCAAAACCCCTCTCTAAACTATACAACAAGATGCTCAGGAGATCAAAATCAAGAAAGAAGCATAAGGGAGAATCCTCCTCTGCTGCTAATCCTGGTGGTCATTTAGAAGCATGGTTTGATGGTGATATTGGAAAAATGAACACCTTCATTATTGAGTTCAGTCAAAAGCAGATTGTAATTCCAAAGTTTATCAAATTCAAGTGGCTTGATGAAGAAGGATTTACGGGTTTGAGAAGAAAACTGAAAAGTCAAAAGCTGAGAACCTTCATGGAGTTCACAGGGAATATTCAACCTGATCTGGTTCGGGTCTTTTACTCAAATTTAACAGTGAATGGTTCAACAATCATATCTCAAGTGAAGGGAGTGAATATGGAAATTACTCCTTCTGTGTAGGAACAAATTGCTGGTCTAAGAGATAGTGGTGTGAAAGTGTTTAGGGGAAACATTTCTGAAATTCCTGACTTCAACAAAATACAATTTTTCAGGTCTTGTCTTAAGGATCCAAATGATTCGGTAAGAATTTTAAATGCTGGAAAACTTTTACTTGAACATAGACTGCTTGCTTTCATTGTGGCATGGATGCTTACTCCAAGAGGGAGTAATCATGCTATACTTAATGAGGGAGATCTTGCCCTCATGTACTGCATCTCTAATAATATTAGGGTAAATTGGGTTTATGTGATTAAAGATCACATGTTGAAGGCAAAAAGGTTGGCAGATTACAAACTGCCGTATGTCATGTTGATTAACAATTTCTTTAGATATTTTGAAGTTGATCTTACAGGAGAAAGCATAGAAACTCCTAAAGCATCAAATGAGATTGATGACTCCACTTTGAGAAAAATGGGGTATATTAAAATTGATGATGAGTGGATTTCCAAAGTTGATGCTGGAATGTCCGAAGATGAGGAGGAAGATGAAGAAGAAGATGAGCAAGGCCAAATTCCTTCCTCTCCAGCTGTTGCAGAGGTTCCTGAATCCACCAGTGGTCAAGCCTCATATGAAAATATGGAGATCATTCCCTACATGGAACAACCTGACCGTGGGACTCCTCTATCTCAATTTGAAAGGACAATGCTTTCTCAAATGGCTACAATGCAGGAAAACCAAAGAAAGCACATGCAGATGACATATCAACATTTCCAGCAGACCAACAATCAATTCACAAACCTTGGACACCAGATTGCTGACATTTACACAAAGCTGGAAGACATGCAGCTCAATCAAGGGAATTGGGATGATTGAGTTTTTTTAACAAGGGTTCCCTTCTTTCATTTTTTTTTTCCTTTTCTTTATGCCCTATTTCGTTTACTGTTAATTTTCTTTTCTGGTCTGTAATACTAACTGGTTGTAAACCAGGAACAATCTTTTCAACTTTGCTAAATAGAATATAGGTTTTAAGTTGAATTAAGAAAACCTAGATATAATTAAACATAATGCTCTGATAATTTTAGCTGATACAAAATAGATTTAATCGATTAAAAGAAACCTTTACATAGGAAATTCACATCAAAATAATCGATTAATTAGCGTATCAATCGATTAAAACCTGTATGTCATATGCTTGTATCAACTAAAACTAGTTTATATCAGTTAAATCAGCTAGATAAGATACTACTCTAATTTTGATGGATCCATTGGTTAAAACTTAATCAATCTAGTTGATATTATCTTAAAACATTTTCCTAAATGATCGTTTTTACAAAATTCCGCACTGAATTAGGCATTTTAGATGCATCAAACATTACTTAGTTTTTTTTCAAAATTGGTTGTTTTAATCGATAAAAACAAACTTTAAATCGATTAAAAGCACTTATACAAAAAATTTCTTACTGTTTTAATCGATTAAATGTCGATTTAATCGATTAAATCAACTCATGTTTCAAACTTTCAAAACTCATCACTGTTTTAATCGATTCAAACGTTATTTTAATAGATTAAAACTAGTAACAAGATCATTTTAATCGATTTCGTCCTGTTTTTAATCGATTTTTACTCTGGAAAGAAAAATTAAAGGCTTTAGTTAATGGTTGTTCTTGTAATATGCTACTAAAGCATGATTCCCTTATCTTTACACGTGTTAATTGTATTCATTACAAACGTGTTAATGAAGATAAGTTTGAATCAACTTTGATTGGTCTTTACATGAGTAAGGTATCTTGTTCAAAGCTTTTACCGTTTTCAAAAACAAAATTTTGATACAGACTTGCATTAGATTTGTTTGATTCCTCTGTTCCCTATTTTTGATGAAGTCAAAAGGGGGAGAAATAATTGCTTTGATTTTTCATTTAGGGGGAGTAGCAATATAGGGGGAGAAATGGGAAAATGATTACTTTTTGAATACTCACTAATCTATATATTCAAGTGACTTCTTTTGCAGAGTTATTAGTCAAAAAGGTGTTTGTCTTCATCAAATAGGGGGAGACTGAAAGTGGTGATGAAGATCTTATTGAATTACTTTGGCAAAGATCTTGTTGATTTGATAAAGACAAAATTAAGTCAAGGCTACTTTGCTACAGTCAAAAGTTACTTAGATAAAAGGGTAGTGAGATTAGTGAGTCTGCATCACTGTGTAGGTATAATCATTTTTATCTCTCTACTGCATGAGGTTTCTTCATTTAAAAGATTTTGCAAAATGCCTCTAAAAAGCGTTTAAACGGTTAAAAACAAAGTATTTTGATAAAAGGTTTTTAATTAACTATTTTAACTAATAGTTTACAAGCTTTATCAACTAAAATGTTCTTAATACTTTTGCAACAAGTTTTTAACTGATATGTTTTCGAAATAATCAATTGTTTTCATTAAAGGAAGTTTTGAAAACCTTCTGTCAGTATTTTAACTGATATAGTTTCGAAATAACCGATTAAAATCACTTAAAATGTTCAGGGAAGTGTTCTGGAAGTATTTTAATCGATATAACTTCGAAACAATCGATTAAAACCACTTGGAATATATGTTGATCGATCAGAATGAGTTTATAATCGATCAGAACCAGCATATGATCGATCAGAATGTGTTTTTGACCGATCAGAATAGTTTTAATCGATTAAAATGCGATTTAATCGATTAAAACAACTTAAGAAAATTTCTACTACGTGTTTTAATCGATTAAAATAGATTGTTATCAGTTAAAACCACTTAGAAAAGTTGATAAGAATGTTTTGCAGTATTTTAATCGATTGAAACACGAAACAATCGATTAAAACAGTTTGGAAGATTTTTTACAAAGAGTTTTAATTGATATAAACGTTGTCGTATCAATTAAAAAAAATCTGGAAAATAATCAAGAACGTTTTAATGGATTAAAATAATTTTTAACAGATTAAAACCAGACTTTTAACAGATTAAAAGATTATTTTAACAGATAAATTAAACCAACAGTTTTGAAAAACAGAGTTGCTTGAACTTTTTAACATACATCTTTAGCAATCAATCAAGCAATCAAAAGTGATACTTTCAAGAGAGATTTGCGCTAACTTTTGTGAAGTTCATAAGAATTCTTTCTTGAGGCAAAATTGCATTCTTTTTGAGAAGAAACACATACTGCAGAGTTGCATAAAACTGGTTTGAGCGTTCTAAATTTCTTCTCTTTGTTTCTTTACTTTCTTTACTGTATTGTGGGTGCCTGGAATTGTGGGCACTGGTTTTTGTAGCTGGAATTTGGCTGCAGGGTTGATCAAGAACTGGAATTTGGTTCTTGGTAAAGGTTTAGGTGCAGGAACTGGAATTGTGGTTCTTGTGGTAGATTGAGTGTGAGATTAAAGTTGTAATCTGTAAAACGTTCAATCTAGTGGAACCCAACTGGAATTTGGCTGGAGACTGGACGTAGCCCTGGGATTGGGTGAACCAGCATAAACCTTGGTTGTATCTTTCTAAACCTTTCTCTCTTTAAATTCTGTCACTGCATTTAGTTTTTGATTGCTTGCTGTGTGATTCAAGAACTGGTCTGAAATCTTAATCTTTGAAATAGATAATCTGTAATTTGCGAAAATATTTCAAAGATCAATTCACCCCCCCTCTTGATCTCAACCTACATTTCTAACAATTTTTTGTTTTTTTTTAAGTACCCTAAATCAATCTTTAATGTTTATTATTCTCCAATAAACCTATTAATGCAAAATAAGAATGAATGAGTATAAAATGATGCATGCAAATATGATATTGAAAAGAATTGTTGAGAAATTATTATGTTCTTAATGTAAAAAAAATAACATGGTAAAGTAACGAGAAAGATAGAGTAGTGGATATGGGTAAAGATGTCCTATAGTGTGTTAAGAGGTAATAGTATGTATCTTACAAGTCTAATAATTTTCTCTAGTAAGTGAGTCTTATCAAAGGTAATCAAACATCTAAAATCACTTGGTCTCTAGAGCTTAGTACTCATCTCGGTTTGTGACTACAAATTGGAAGTACATCCAAGGTGTAGGAACTTACGAAAGATTCACGCTCTAGATAAGACTTTCACGATTACCAGATTGGAAGTACATCCAAAATGACATCACTAATTGTCTTTCACTCCCTAGGATACACTCAGGCTCGGGTACACTACAAGAAAATCGCGTATTATCGACGGATATTTACCGACGGATTTGTAGCCGTCGGAAAATAATCATTACCGACGGAAATTACCGACGGATATAAAATATTTGTGGAATTTGATGTTACTGACGGATATATCCGTCGGTAAAATAATAATTAGTTACCGACGGATATATCCGTCGATAAATCCGTCGGTAATTTATAGATGAATTTACCGACGGATATATCCGTCGGTAAATTCATATGTAAATTAACAATTATTTACCGACGGATAAATCAGTCTGTAAAATTATATAATATAATTTAATTATTCACCTAATTAAAAAATAAAATATTTTTTATTTAATAATTTAATTTAATCATAATTAGCTTAATTTATAATAATTTATTAAATTAAATAATTTTAAAAAATAAATATTTAATTATATATAAATATATATAAATATATAAAAATATATAAATATATAAATATATAAATATGTAAATATGTAAATATGTAAATATGTAAATATGTAAATATATAAATATATAAATATGTAAATATGTAAATATGTAAATATGTAAATATATAAATATGTAAATATATAAATATGTAAATATATAAATATGTAAATATATAAATATGTAAATATATAAATATGTGAATATATAAATATGTAAATATATAAATATGTAAATATATAAATATATAAATATATAAATATATATAAATATATATAATATAAATATATATAAATATATATAAATATATATAAATATATATAAATATATATAATATAAATATATATAAATATATATAATATAAATATATATAAATATATATAAATATATATAAATGTATATAAATATATTTGTATATTTGTATATAAATATAATTTATTTGTAAATTTTTATCAAGAAATTCTAGTAGCTTAGTGGTTAGAGTATCAGTCTACACTCTACAGATGCTGGGTTAAATCCTGTTAATAACATTTCTCTTAATCTGACAATAATTCAAAGTTATAAAAATATAATATGGTGAAATAATTAATAATAAATAATAAGAATATAAGGGAGAGGGGTTCTATAAATAAAATATGTTATAAATAAGTAATATATTTAATAAATAATAAAATTATTACCGACGGATAAATCGTCGGTAATTTCAGTAACACATTTACCGACGGATTTTGACCGTCGGTAATTTTAATATTTCTTGTAGTGGTATAGGACCTCACTCGTAAGTGTGAATAGATGTGGGTGTAGTGTGTGAAGGGCTAGTCCTAAACTAGTTTGCAAAACAAACAAGAAGTCCACAATAGAAACATGTCTTCTATCCTAGGATTTTATTGAAGTAAAGATATTTTACAATGAATTAATGATGATAAAATAAACACGTACATATAAAGCTAAAGAAAGAGAGGTGTAACAAATAATAAAAGATTTTTACTCTTTTTTTTACATATAATTAATTATGATAGGCTTGACTCAATGCGTCCCAAGTGGAATCGTCATCTATCGCAATCGGATTCACGACTGGACGATAAAATTAAGTTTCTAAATGAAAGAAAACAATGGAGTCGCCACCAATATTTATTTTAAGAAAAAATATTGAAAAAAACCTTCAAAAAGAAAGAAAAAAAAGAGTCTACGAAATAAAGATTGGGTTCGGAGTCGATTATGTGTAAGGAAGGTATTATCACCTTACAACATTCGTTCTAAAAAAACAATTACCTTTAATTAGATGTAAAAATTTAAGTATCTTAAAATTATCTATTTTATCTCTCAAATTTATATGTCGATTATATATTGCTACTAAATAAAAGATTATAAATTTTTATATTATTAGCTCGACAGAGATCATTTCTCTGCTCCTACGTATCCCCGATACAATGGAGAATTAGAGTAACATAGTTCTCTCTTATAAAAAATGTATTTGTGAGTAATTTATTTATTAGTGTTGATAAATTAAAAGTATACTTAAGATAATTATGAAATAAACAAATTAGAAGTGCATCTAAAGTGTTTATTGTGTTTTTTTATAATTTGAATAATAATTAAATCGGAAGTACATCCAAAGTAATTATTAATATTCAAATATTTTTAATTATTAAATTTATCATCTCTTTTCGTGGATTTAAGATATTTTAAAAATTAATATTTATCATAATCAAATCAAAAGTACATTTGAAGTAATTATTATAAATTTATGTTAATCAAATTGAAAGTACATCCAAAGTGATTAATTAATTTTTTATATAATTTTAAGTAATAATTAATTTAAAATGTGTTTTAAACAATTACTACCATAATTAAACCCTTTTGAAATTTATTGTACTAAAAATTTAACATTTTAAATTAATTTTATAATGATCAAATTGAAATTCGTTCAAAGTAACCATAAAATTTTAATCTTACAATAATTAAATCAAAATAATAATTATATTTGAATAAATAACTTTGTAAATTTATTAATTCTAATTAAAAAAAAGGTTGTAACAAAAAAAAATTAATTATCACTAATGTAAAATATTATTCATCTACTTATTTGTTGATTTTAAATAAAGAAAAAAAATAACAATAATAATAGTAATAGTAATAATAATAATAGTAATAATAAGATAATAATAATAATAAGATAATAATAATTTTTGTTTTTTGTTTTTTGTAATTTATTTTATTATATTGTTCAGTTTAAAATAGAAAAGAAAAAATATTAAGTCCAATAACTCATAAAAAATGAATTTCAGATTGCTATTTGAAACATTTTATGTTATTTTCACCTCCCTCCAATTTGGGCCACACGTATTTTGAGCCCACTTATCTGTCTCTGCCCATTTTGCTTGAGTCTCTTAACCTAAACCTAATGGGAGTCGCAGGAGGTAGGATTCGTAGAGGGGCTAGGGCTGCTGGGTGAGGCGCGCACGGCTAGGGTTCAACTGAGGGAGATGAGAGTGTTACAGTAATTTTCAGTGAGGGGAGGCAGTCCATGGTGGGACTGGCTGCACTGTGGCTCGCGGTGGTTGGCGAGAAGTGATTCGCGGGTTCAAGTGGTGATGATGGTCAAAAATAAAGGGTGAGGTGCGAAGAAAACAACCACAAGGGTGGCGCACGGTGAGCGGTGGGTGTGGTTCAATGGCAAGGGGTGAATCGCGACTGAAGGCATCTATTAGGGTTGGTGGATGAGAATGAACGGCTAGGGTTCTGGTGAAGGAGATGGGAGCTGAGGCTGTGTGAGTTTAAATCTGGGAATGGGTGAAGGAGAAGGGTTTTGATACCGGAAAAAAAAGGATGGATAAGGTGGAAACCACGGGTCGCGTTGGGCTATGGTGGTCATTGATGGTGCGGTGGCGGCCGCTGGTGGTATGGTGGGTTTATTGTGGTGGTCGGCCGCCGGTGAGGTAGTAAATAAGTTTTTTTTTATTTAATTATTATAATTTTTATTAATTGTTATAAAATATACACACAATTAACATGATACAAAATACTATTACAATTGGTAACCTGTTGAATGTACGTTGTTTGCCTTTGTTGTTGTCTCGGCTGAATGATATATTGTTGTTGTATTAACTGGTGGCTGAATGAGATATGTGGGGTGATAGTGGGTGCCTGATGATGATGATATGTTTTTTTATTTTTTTTCTGTTCCCCCTTTTTTGAAATCTCCTTCTCAATTTATACAGGTCTGCTGGAGATGGCTAGAGGATGGCTGAGAGGAGACTGTAGGGTGGCTTAGGATGGCTAGCTGTCTGGTGGTAGCTGGTGGCTTTTTTTTTATTATTTTTTTTATTATCTGTTTGGTGTTTACAATTATAAATGATTTTTTTCCTCATATAAATTACTTTTTACTTTCAATTGGCTAATATTAAAGGAAATGAAAAAAATGAACAAGAAATAAATAGTTATATTAAAAATGGACAAACACCATAATATAGGTGCTTAAATTGTCATAAGATATGAAAAAAATGAGAAAAAAATCATAAACAAAAATAACTAAGCAATGAGAAAAAGTAATACAAAAGAAAATTTTCAATTAGAATAATTGAATGTGTGTATTTTTGTCTTCATGAAAATCTTTATTATGAAACCCCATTAGTTAATATTAATTAGGATAAAAGAAAAAGTTTTAGTGCCATGAAAACCTTAATAAAATCTAAAACATAAGAATAAGAATCCTCATGATCCAATCTCGATAGTATTTCACCTTAAATAAATTGTTAGTTATAATACAAGAGAGAATTGAATAAAGTTTGAATATTTTCATAAAGGTAAGTCAAATTACAGAGAGGAAAGTGTCTAATGACTTTTGTTTAAAAGTTTTTTAAAGGTTTTCACACAAAAAAAATTGAAAATAAAATTTAAAAACAAGTTTACATAAGATAAATTATGTAAACTTATAAGCATCAAAAAAGATAAAAATATTTGGCTTTTATACTAGTTCACTCAAGCTGAGTTATATCCAATTATTTTTTTAATTAACCATTAAAGTGTTCCATTACAATTAAAACTTATTATAATAAATTATTAACAATTGTCATTTTTGGCTTATAAATGAGTACACATATTAGTAGCAACTTTTCAACTCTCATTGAGCTAAATAACAAGTATGATTGTTTGCATTTTCTTTCATTTTTGTCATTAATAATAAACTGGGGTTGTTTTGAATAAATACTTTAATTTTGTATTTTTCTCTTATTTGACCTTTATCTATAGTTTTTGTCATAATTTTCTCTGTAGATATATATTTTTGTTTTATTGGATTCCTTATTATCAACATTTCAATTTTCGTATATGGAACGTGGAATTTGGAGTCCAACGCTATTTTTCATAAGTTTGAGAAATTGAGATAGAAACATTGAATTTTTGTATATGGAATTGCTTTTTATGACTGGACTTGTAAGACTAATTTCGACTCAAACCTAATCTCATTTGTTTCCATCTTTCAGAGTACTATATAAATACTTTAGGAATTAAAAAGACACAACAATTACACTAAAATTGCATGCTTCAATTCAATTTTTGTTTTGCCTCTTTAGGTTCTCCCTTCTATTTTCATTTTGTCTTTTTATATTACAATTGTGCAAATGGAGACTCAATCTAGAAATTTAAGATCATAAGAATTGCGGAATTGAGTTTTGCATTGATTGATTCACACATTCCAAGTTTGTTTATTTGTTTTCCAATTCTTAGAATTGCATGTCATGATTATGATTTGTTTTGCTATGTTTTAGAATTTAAATTAGGTTTTGGTTTAAGTTTGAACTGATAATCAATTGTAAATTAGGTTAAACGATTTTTTGATTTGATTCATATAAATAATTCAAATTCATATTCATTAGACACAGTGATATTCTAATTCATATACATATATAAATTTGTAGACTGGTGTTTTAATTTCATTTCTTCGAACAATTCAATTATTTTTATGTATTTATATTTTATTCAATTTGGTTTGGTTTTGTTTCTTGCATTTACATTTTCAATTCAATTATGTTTCTTGTGTTTACGTTTTAATTGTACTTACATTTTAATTGTGTTTACATTCTTGCATTTTAAATTCTTTAATTCAATTTGATTATTCTTTTCAATTCAATTTGGTTAGCTCTTTTTAATTTTGATTTGTGTTTAAATTTCAATTGGTTTTGCGTTTGAATCCAAAAATCCTTAAAAAATATATACAATTGATATGTGTCCCTTCGAGAATCAACCTAAGTTACAAAATATATTGCAAAATTTTGGAGAAACTTTGAATATTTTAAATTCATCATGACAATTAGAATCAAGTTACTCTTAACTTCTTGAGCACAATACACCTTTCTAGACAATATACAAAATGTTGTATAAGATTTGTAAGATAAAAACTCCCATCAAGACGATATAGAAACTAATTTTTACTTATAATAGATTTATTTCATAAAGTGAAGAATATAGAAAACATTTATCTTATAGTAAGTCGAGAGGACTATAACAATTTAGAGATTTGTGCAACATTATTGGCAATGGGAGGTGAAATTGTGTTGTAACTAAAATATATAACTTCCAACAAGTTTTAGAGAGCAATGCTATAAGTGTTTTGGAATGATTTTAAACTCTGCTTTTGCATATCAAGTTTTTTGTTACCTTAAAAAGATAAATATTTAACTTTTATTTGTTCAATGATGTTTATGCTAATTTGATATAACATTAGATGATCTAGTTGACATAATTGATGTCATCAATAAGTCAATTTGGAGTGTCATTTGATGGTACAAATGAGTTGAAGACAATCATCAATCGGGGTAAACTAAATTAGCGGATATCATAAAATGTGTTAGTCTTGCATGGGTCTTATAAGCACACTTAAATAAACAAAACCTTAATTATATTTTATTCATTAAAACCATGAAAGATTGTCTTGGCTTATAAAAGAACTAACATAATTTTAAATTCTAGTCTAACATCATCTATGTCTAGTGTAGCAATAGACTAGAAATAGTTTGAATCATTCTCTACATAATAGATGACCAAAATCCTTTATTATTGTCTAAAGGCATATTCTAATGTTTACTTGAACTTCCATCTGAATCTCAGTGAGAGAAAATGAAAAAGAAGATTTTTTCTTATACTATCTTACGTGAAATTTTTTTTTTCTTTCTCAATTCACTAATATGTTAATTGATACTCTTGACTTCAAAATAACAAAAAAAAAAATTATCACTTAAAAATTTATTTTTTTTGGTATTAGCAAAGGTGGAGAAACAATAACAAAAGGAGATAGGTGCAAAAAGAGTGTTGAAATAAAAAATATCATGGAAAAATAAAAGAAAAATGACTTAAAAGCAATTAGTAGATAAGACAATTAAGTACTTACATGCAAGGGTACCAAATAGTAACATCTTTTTAAAAACAAGTTCTGAATTTCAAAGACAAAAAAAAAACAATAGTCACGGAAAAGAATAAATTTGTATTCATTAAAAATGAGAAGAAAAATATGATTTTTATATTATAATTACAACAAAAGATTTTACTAAAAGAAAAGAAATAAAACTTAGGGTTGTGATTGTTGAAAAATTGAGGGTGGGTAGGGTTGTGATTTACAAACGAGAAGCTAGGCTTGAATTTCACTACACCACATCTCATCCATTTACAGTAATAATCCAAATTATATCATCAAACATCTTAATTTTTTAAATTTTAGTTCCTTAAGCAAATGAACCTTAATCATTTTATTGTTATGTTAATTCTTTAATAAATTCAACCAAGTAATTTCAATTAAATACTCCCAAATTTTTAAGTTTAAAAACATTTTCGTGTGTCAATCAAATCTCAATTGAACAAGTGAAGGTGATCAATTTCATATTAATATATATCAGGCATGTAAAAAGAATAATATAACTTAACCAAATCTTACAGTAATTAAATAGAGAGAGTTACATGGGTTTGGACTCTCATTATATCCAACCTTAATAATGGAGATTTAGACATTCTTGGTTAGATAAGAGAAAATTTTGATGGCAAGAAGAACACTTTTCTACCACATTTTTTTATTCTCACCCAAATTAAAAGTTAGGTTATGTACCTATTTATAATACAAAATTTTTTAGTCCAAATGCGAACATAATTGTTAGACCTTGGTCCAAAATTCTTCCTTAAGCAAGTGAACAAACTTGCTTAAATAAAGTATCTTAACCTCATGTTATCTTGTTTCGATCAAGTGAAATATAACTCTCTTAAAGTGAGTCTCCAATTTTTCATTTTTGTGATTCTTATGTATTTTTTCTTAAATAAGTATTTGGTCTCATTTAATTAAATTTTGTGATTAAAATAATATTATAATTTAAAATTAGAGTGTTACCTATTACATTATCTCCTTTAGATTTTTGTCAAAGGTATATTGGTTTGAAACATGATTGTGGAGTGATGTGAATAATTGTATTAAAAAAATGCAAAAGATTACTTGCTCATTTGCTTCTTTCAACTATAATTTAGTAGTTTCAAATTCACTCTTCATGTTGTTTTAAATTAATGGATGACTTAGATAATGTGATATATTGTTTACAATAATAGGTGAGCCTAATCCTATAATGCATGGGATAAACAAAGGGAAGGTGGAGGACTACACTTGAAATTAGAATACTATAAAACTTGATTGGAAGAGAATGTGCATAGTGATACCCAATAACACGAAGAATATTGGAGGGTGTATTATTCATGCAAAATGTACATTAAAAAAAAAGGTAGCTTTATATATAAGAGCTTCTTACATGAAAATAGAGGGTAACAGAAGGAAAAAATAAAAAATAGAAAAAGTAACTGAAGAAAGTTAATAGCCCTTTCAAGCTGTGTTGCAAATGTTAAGGACACCAAGCTTGGTAATAATTTAAGTGAAATCCTTTAGCTTGACAGACTTGGGGAAAATATAAGTTAATTGTTGTTTTGTTGACATTAGAAGAAGATGAAGAACGTTGGTCTAGAGCTTTTCACAACCCACACAACAATCAATTTTGATGTGCTTTGGGGGTACATGAAATGTTAGACTAAGGGTAATGTGTCTAGCAAATTCATTGTGATGAATAAATAAGAATCTTGGAAGTCTTGAAGATTTGATAAAGTCAAAAGATGTCATAAATAGGAGATGTTATGTTAGTCCATTGTTAAATTATTGGCAAGCATACCAAAATTATCAATCGCAGTATAGTATTTCGATTAAATAAAAGTCGATCCCATGAGCAACAGTTTCAATGAAAATTCTCAATTATATGCTTACTAAGTGGATAAAAACAAATTGGTTTTTGCATAAAGAGTTGAATTGAAATTAAATGACAAAGAACTGTAAATTGTTGAGAAAAGATCAATTAAAGTTACTTAGGATTGACTTCCTTCCTTATCCCTCTTTTGTAATGGTTATGTCAATTAAGAATGTCAATTAACCTAATAATGTTGATTCCTCACACATGCAATTCATAAGAAAACCTAATAAATGTTTATGCCTTACACAATTAGGAGATTTTCCAGCAATAGGTTTAGGGTGTTAAGCAATTGATACATTCATTCCATTCCTGGCAATTAATGTAACAAATATTCTTACCATGATCTAGGGTTCAAGATATATTTTCCAATCATATCCCAAACATCAAGAATAAATCATTCCAAAGCACAAAGGATAAGAATAACAACATCAAAACATAGATCAATATCTCAAAATATCACCGTGATACAAAAAAGTTCAAAGGAAGTGCACCAAATCCTAAGAGAATGAAGTTAGCCACTCATGTTGGCCATTACAATGCTCCAAATGAGGAAGAAGTGAAGAATTGATGAAGATTGGACGAAACCCTAGCAGTAGTCACGTCTCTTCTCCCCCAAAATCGTTTGCTTTTCTCAAAACACATCTTATCTTTTTATAGGAAAAATTGGGTCTCGCGTCTTTCGCTCAAGCGAAAGTTTCCTATTTTCGCTCAAGCGACAAATCGCTCACTTGAGCGAGTGAACTCCAGAGAAGAATAACTAACATTCGCTCAAGCGAATTTACTTGCGCTTGAGCGACTGAATTCCAGAGAAGAATAACTGATATTCGCTCAAGCGAGAGTCCATCTCGCTCAAGCGACTTCCATGCTGAAAATCTTCTTCCTTCTTCCAATTTTACTCCAATTATGCTGACAATTATGCTCCTTACTCTTGTACCATGGTATTATCGAATTTATTCTACATTGGAAGAAAAATAGATTAGAATTAACATAAGTTAAGTGGTTTCATAACAATTCAAAGCATAATTATATCAACTTTTTACCACTTAACAACTCCTCCCAACCTAGAATCTTGTTTGTCCCAAGCAAAGTAATTTTTCAAAACAAAACTATCACCTATTATCACTTTCTCTTCCAGAACCACAACATAAAATTTTTTTCAGATGTAATGCTCACAACTCCAAATGAAAATAGAATACATAAGCATTCAAGTTACAAATATTAATAAAGGAAAATTAATCATCAACTATCCTCAGAGAAGCATGATCTCTCACATCTCACAGGTAAGTGTTTGTCTCATTCAATCACTTCATTTAAAAAATCCAATATTGATAGTCATCTTCAAGCAATCAACATTTGTTAAGCAAGACTTAAATCAAAAAGTCTTTTGAGGCTTGTAATGGGGCTGAGCTGAGAAAGAATCATTGGTTTTTCTGGGATATACAAAAGTATTTGAGAAATTCAACTTATATGAATGATTCTTGTTTAACAATTCCTCAAGTCGGGTTTCAAACTTCATGCTTTTTCTCCTAACACAATGCTAGTGAGTTAATAATCTCACAAGTTATTATCCCCCCCCCCTTGAACTTCTTTTTTCTTTTCTCATGCTTTGCATTTATCCTTTTTGGCTTTGCCACAATATTTACGCTTTGCTTTTCCTTTTTCTTTACACTTTTATTTTTTTAGAATTAAACCCCAATAATACCCGTAGGACAACAATAGCAATACCCAACAATAGGAAAAATAATAACATTCATACTCATTTCCTTTCTCAAATATAGGAAGGTAGATAAATATTGTTTAGGCTCAGGGGTTGTTAAGTGGTAAAAAGTTGATATAATTATGCCTTGAATTGTTATGAAACCACTTACCTTATGTTAATTCTAATCTATTTTTTATTCCCAATATAGGATGAATTCGAGAATACCTTGATACAAGAGTAAGGAGCATAATTGTCAGCATTATTGGCGTAAAACTGAAGGAGGAAGAAGATTTTCAACATGGAAGTCGCTCAAGCGGGATGGACTCTCGCTTGAGCGAATATCAATTATTCTTCTCTGGAAGTCAGTCGCTCAAGCGCAAGAAAATTCGCTTGAGAGAATATTAGTTATTCTTCTCTGGAGTTTACTCGCTCAAGCGAGCGTTTTGTCGCTTGAGCGAAAATAGGCAACTTTCGCTTGAGCGAAAGACACGAAGCCCAAAAGCCCAATTTTTCCTATAAAAAGAGAAGATGTATTTTGAGAAAAACAAGCGGTTTTGGGGAGAAGAGGCGCGACTACTGCTAGGGTTTCGTCCAATCTTCATCAATTCTTCACTTCTTCCACATTTGGAGCATTGTAATGGCCAACATGAGTGACTAACTTCATTATCTATGTTTTGATGTTGTTATTCTTATCCTTTGTGCTTTGAAATGATTTATTCTTGATGTTTGGAGTATGATTGAAAAATATATCTTAAACCCTAGATCACAGTAAGAATATTTGTTACATTAATTGCTAGGAATGGAATGAATGTATCAATTGTTTAACACCCTAAACCTAATGCTGTAAAATCTCTTAATTGTGTGAGGAATCAACATTTATTAGGTCTTCTTATGAATTTCATGTGTGAGGAATCAACATGGATGATTTGAGTAGGTGACATCAACATTGTTAGGTTAATTGACGTTCTTAAGTGACATAGCCATTACAAAAGAGGGATAGGGAAGGAAGTCAATCCTAACTGCCTTTAATTGATATTTTCTCAACAATTTACAGTTCTTTGTCATTTAATTTCAATTCAACTCTTTATGCAAAACCCATTCTGTTTTAATCCACTTAGTAAGCATATAATTGGGAATTTCCATTGAAATCGTTCCTCGTGGGATGAACTTTTATTTAATCGAAATACTATACTGCGATTGATAATTTTGGTACGCTAGCATATAATTGGGAATTTCCATTGAAATTGTTCCTCGTGGGATGAACTTTTATTTAATCGAAATACTATACTGCGATTGATAATTTTGGTACGCTTGCCAATAATTCAATAAGTATTTATGGCGTCGTTGCCTTTATCATTTTCAAGTCTCACTAACATGTAATCACATTAAAGAATCAACCAATATCAGTTATCATTATAAAGTGTTGACACTCAATTTGAACTGTTTGTGGTACTCTACTCACCTGAGTTTTGGCTAGCTTCTCCATTTTAGTTAATTCCTAATTCTCCTCATCAATCCCATTTCACTATCATACTCATCATCCTAAAATCACTTGTTATTGGAAACAATCAAAATGGTTTTCTTCAAGTTCCATATTTGAATTGGAAAATAAACAATAATTTCATAATTGGCTCTAATCCAAATTGTATGGGACAGCAATTTAATCACATCAATTTAAAACATTCAACACATTAAGTGTCAATTCAGAATATTCAAAACAAAAAGCTTAAGATATCAAATTAACCAAAAATCACTTTAAACACATCAAAATAACAAAAATCACTTAAAGTAAAATTTTCTCCCTCTTATCCTTCTTCTGCACTTGCTTCTTCTTCTTCTTCTTCTTCTTCTTCTTCTTCTTCTTCTTCTTCTTCTTCTTCTTCTTCTTCTTCTTCTTTTTCTTCTTCTTGTGATTCCTCCTCTTCTTCTTGTGCTCCCTGTGCACCAGTTGCACCTTCACCCCCTTCTTGAAAATTGGGACTATCCCCAGGCCATTGAAGTAAGACATCGAATTGCTGTGGTGACGTCCACTGCATACCTGGAGAAATTTGCAAAGACAAGTTATAAAAATTCTCATTAATGTTGCATTGACCCCTATGGGTCGCTGATTATTGTAATGTTAAGTGCTCCATGTATTGCATCATTCTTTGAACGTCTGGCTGTTGAGGTGGTGGAGGTGGCGGTCGGGATCTTCTTGGTTGGTGTGGTTCCTACGTTAGTGGTTGTGGTTCCCCTTCTGCAAGGTTCACACAGTTCCACTCTATAAATCTTCTATTAATGGACGGCCGGATGTTCACTGATGGGTTTACGTCCACACCATGGGCTACATAAAGAGCTGTTATGAGAGCAAGAAATCCAAGAGCTTTAGCTTGCTCTGCTCGTCGCCCACTTTCCAATACCACAAACTGATAAATCTCCTCCGAGATAATTGCGGCGACGTCTATCATAGTCTCATCCAGAATGCTCTTGATAATATGACACCTGGGATATTCAGATCCGAACTGTGCTTGATGGGTACTATGTTAGCTAGCAAGAATGAAGTCCAGATCTGAGTTAAGTTTGTCATGTTGGCCCTCGGTATTCTTAAGGCCTTGCTAGCATGATTTGCCTCAAAGGTCCTCCCAGGTAAGCATAGAGCCTTTGCTATGTCATTATCTCTAAAGTGCATTTCAGTTAGACGTCTGCTATTCCAGATGACTTGAAAATCACATATATGACCTTCCTCCAAAAAGAACGAATTTCCCAGCAATTCATTGATTGCATTTCTATCATATGGAACCCACCGACCTCTCACTTTTGAACGTGCCTGGAATGGCTCTCCTTCAACTAGGCAGGTATTGGCGTAAAACTCCTTCACGATCTCAGGATCGTACTTTGGTATTAGGAGCGTCAATTGTCTCCAGTTCTTGCGAGTTATTTCATTGTTGAATTTTGGGAATTCGCCTTCATTTAGTTCCACTCTTCTTTCTGAGATAAATGTCTAGTTGCGGATTCTCTTAAATCTCGCATGTCTCTCGGCATCTCTAAGTGTATGTTTATCCACTTGAGTGCCTTCAGACTCAACTTTGGGCCTCTTCCCAGCTGCTATAGATGATGACACACCATGTGATTATTTCTTGGACCCATATGAAAATATCATGATACTCACAGTTAGTCGAATATTTTAATCTCATCATGAATACAATGCTACTTTAGGTCTTAATACTACATGCTAGAATATTCATAGGTTCAATTGCAATAACACACTATAATTCATACTTAAACATTTCATCAAACAGTTGGCATGCACCTTATTTTAGAACTTCTGTGGCCCTAATTTCTAGCATGAATCCTTTCCCACTTACACAATTAAGCAAATCATGATCAATTACACACTTTATATCACCTAAAAACCAACTAAATTACTTTGAAGCATTTTATCGAACACTTGGCATGCATTTGAATTTCTAACCTATATCAATGTAGTCTATCCAATCAATTCAGCCACAAACACAAATTTCATGACAATTAAGCAAAAAAACACCAAAAAGAGTCTTAAACCTTACCTTAATTGCAGAAAACCAGTTAAATGAAGTGTACTGAGGATGGCTCAGAGAAGAGATGAAACTTTTTGAGTTTTAATCGGTGAAATCTAGACCAAATCACCCAAAGTAGTTGGAATGATGGTTGGGAGGTTAAAATTAGAGGGATTTCGGCTTGAATTAGAGAAGAAATCAGTTGGGGAAGAGTGGGTTCGAAATAGGGTTTTGAGAAATATGAAAACTGATCTCACTCGCGATTTTTAAAAACCAAATCTGGGCACTTTCACTCAAGCGAAAATTAGTGTACTTATTATTCGCTTAAGCAACCCAAAAACAGAGAGAAATAACGTACATTTGCTTGAGCGAATCATCTGTTGCTTTAGCGAATGTGTTTGAAAAAAAAATTCATTTGAGCGAAGAGAAACAAAGAGAAACAACGTAAATTCGCTTGAGCGAATCCTCTGTTGCTTGAGCGAATTTCAGTGAATTTTGACTGTTAACATGATATTCAAATGCAATTCAATTATTAACAACTCATAAAGTTTTCACATAGATCTAGTTCAACATTGTTCAAATTTGTTCATGCTCAATTTATAATGCAATAAGATAAAACAAAATTTTAAATTGCCAAAAAGAAAAGAAAATAAAGATAAAACAATGGCTTGCCTCCTAGGAGCGCTTATTTAACGTTCAGCTCGACGCCTATTTACTTTAAGGTTCATCTAAGTAAATGATGAAGTGAAGCTTATCCACTGCATCTCCCATATATGCTTTAATTCTCTGCCCATTAACTGTCCATATTCTTCCTGTTGTTGAATATTCCAATTCCACAGCACCATAAGGTCTAACAGATCTTACCACGAATGGACCTGACCATTTAGATTTTAGTTTCCCAGGAAAAAGTCTTAATCTTGAATTAAACAGTAATACCGACTGGCCTGGATGAAAATATCTTTTCAGAATTTTCTTATCATGATATGCCTTAACTTTCTCCTTGTATAACTTGGATGATCCATATGCATTAAGTCTCATTTCTTCTAATTCATACATCTGAATTTTTCTTTGCTTTGTTGAAGCTTTTGGATCAAAATTTAAAAATTTTAAAGTCCAATACGCTTTATGCTCCATTTCCACTAGAAGATGACATGACTTACCATAGACAAGTTGAAAGGGAGATAACCTAGTGGGAACTTTATATGCAGTCCTATAAGCCCAAAGCGCATCATCTAACTTTATTGACCAATCTTTTCTTGAAGATGAAACAATTTTTTCTAATATTTTTTTGATTTCTCTGTTTGAAACTAAAGTTTGTCCATTAGTTTGTGGATGATAAGGTGATGCGACTTTATGTTTGACCCCATAATGCTCTAAACATTTCTGAAGTTGAATATTGCAGAAATGTGACCCTCCATCACTGATTAGAACTCTCGGAGTTCCAAATCTACAGAATATATTTTTCTTTAAAAATTTTATCACAGTTTTGGCATCAGCTTGTATAGTAGCCACTGCTTCCACTCACTTTGACACATAATCTACTGCTACCAAGATGTATTCTTTAGAGAATGAGAATGGAAAAGGTCTTGCAAAATCAATTCCCCAGCAGTCAAATATTTCTACTTCCAACATAATATTCAGGGGCATTTCCTATCTTCTTGATATTCCTCCTGTCTTCTGGCAATTACTACATTGTTGTGCAAAATTGTGCGGATCTTTAAACAAAGTAGGTAAAAAACATATTGGAGAACTATTGCAGCAGTCCTTACTCCATTAAAATGTCCACCATAAGGAGAACTATGGCAATGTCAGAGAATACTTTTGGCTTATTTGCTTGTCACACATCTTCTCAACAAGTTATCACTTCCTATTTTGAAAAGATAAGGATCATCCCTGTCGTTGCCGTCAGAAGAGGCAGTCAGAGCGACGGGATGGTTTTGTTTGACTCGCGTTTTTTAAAGTGTGGTTCAACACTTTTTAGGTTGTCCGATAACCGGGTTGGACCTAAAAGCGAGGTTTTTGAAAGGTTCGAGGAGTCGCCACCAATATTTTTACCAAAAACATTGGAAAAGGAAAAAGAAGGCAATGGTTTTGAAGAAAAAACTAACTTTGGTCATTACAACCAAAGTTAGGTAAGGGAATTAGTTACGTGTGGGAAAGATATTAGCTTCCCCATGACGCCCCTTTCAGGTTCCCTATGATGGATCGTTTTTTATAGAGAAATAAGAACTTTAAAACTACGCTTTTACCCTTATTTATTCATTGCAAAAATTAAGTTATCGACTACATGACCCTTAATAACTAATGCACATAGATAGTATCTAAAAAGAAATAAAATAGAGAAAGAGGTATGGAAGAACCTTTGAAGCAAGCTTTTATAGAATATTCTTGAAAAGGGCGTTTTTTGGCAAACCCCACGCTCTACAACGATGTTCGCGCTCTTTTCTCGCAGCACTTTAGAATGCTTTCAAAGAACTCTAAGAACTCTGGAAATGCTTCAGAGGGGTCCTAGGAGAGTATTTTGATAATTGTACAGTAGGAGAAGTTGTAGAATTTTGTGAAAATAGTGAGAAGGTCCCCCCTTTTACGAATTCGCACCTGTCAGGTCAGGACCGTTGTCTTGCCTAACAAGTTCGGGACCGCCATCTCGCCAAACAAGACGGCAGTCTTGCCATTAGAGAGTGGCGAGACGGCATTCTCGCCAAACGAGACGGCTGTCTCGACCCTTAGGGTGTAATTTCTTATTTTTCGTGTACAAAAATCCTTCCTATTCTAATATGGGGCCTATTGATCAATCCTAGGGACATTTTAGGCCTTGCCCATCTTCGAATGGAAGTTTTCTGCTCTTTATTTTGAGGCCAGACAAGATTTGGGGTCTACAATCCCTTACAAAATAATGTGCATTCTTAAATAATTTCTTCCTTTGATGCCAAGTATAATCTTCTGGGACAACTTTTGCAGCTTTGAAATTTGCCATGTCAGCAAACCAAGGTCTTTCTTGTACCATCATCAGTTTTTCATCTGGAAATTCCTCCTGCACTTCTAATTAGTTATTAGTCACTTCAGTATTAACTAATCTGGACAAATGATCAGCTACCAAATTTTCACAACCCTTTTTGTCCTTGATCACCAAATCAAATTCCTGCAACAACAAAATCCATCTAATTAGCTTGGGTTTAGAATATAATTTGGTTAACAGATATTTGATTGTTGCATGATCAGTATATACAATAACAAATGAACCAATCAAGTATGCTCTAAATTTTTTCAATGCATAAACTATAGCTAGTAATTCTTTTTCAGTAGTTGCATAATTAATTTGGGCTGCATTGAGAACTTTACTAGCATAATGTATAGAATGACAAATCTTAGCTTTCCTATGGCCTAATACCGCTTCTATAGTATAATCACTTGCATCACACATTAATTCGAAATCTAAATTCCAATCAGGTGCAATTATCACAGGGGTTGAAATTAATTTTTGTTTTAACAATTCAAAAGTATGCAAACATTCCGCATCAAAATTAAAATAAATATCCTTATTGAGCAAGTTGTTGAGTGGCTTTGCAATCTTTGAGAAGTCTTTTATAAATCTTCTATAAAATCCAGAATGTCCTAAAAAACTTCTTATGCCCTTCACATTTGTTGGTGGTGGAAGTTTCTCAATAATCTCTATTTTTGCTTTATCAACTTCAATTCCTCTTACAGAAATCTTATGGCCTAACACCACACCTTCAGTTACCATAAAATGACATTTCTCCCAATTTAAAACTAAATTGGTATCAACACACCGCTTCAGTATAATGTTCAAGTTCCTCAAGCACTGGTCAAATGATGCACCAAATACTAAAAAATCATCCATAAAAACTTTTATGCATTGTTCCACCAAATCTGAGAAGATTGCTAGCATGCATCTTTAAAAAGTTGTTGGAGCATTGCATAATCTGAATGACATTTTCCTGTAAGCAAACACACCAAAAGGACAAGTAAAAACAGTTTTTTCTTAATCCTCTGGATCTACTGTTATTTGATTGTACCCTGAATAACCATCCAGAAAACAATAGAAAGTTTGTCCTGCTAACCTTTCTAACATTTGATCCATGAAAGGTAAAAGAAAATGATCTTTTCTAGTTGCTTGATTCAATTTCTATAATCTATACATATTCTCCAACCTGTGATAGTCCTAGTAGGTATTAATTCATTTTTATCATTATAAATTACAGTCATACCTCCCTTTTTCGGGACCACCTGAACTGGGCTAACCCAAGCACTGTCAGAGATATGATAGATCATACCTGCATCAAGTAATTTCAGTACTTCTTTCTTTACCACCCCTTTCATGGTTGGATTAAGACGTATTTGAGGTTGTGCAACAGGCTTGAAATCATTCTCCATGTGAATCTTATGCATGCAATAGGACGAACTGATTCCTTTGAGATCAGATAATGTCCACCCTATGACATTCTCATTCTCTTTCAGAACTGAGATTAATTTTTCTTCTTCTGAATTTGTTAAGATATTGCTAATAACCACTGGTTTGTTGCCTCCACCTGTAAGAAAAACATATTTTAAGTGAGGAGGTAATATCTTTAATTCCAGCTTCTGACTCTCAGTTTCATGTTCTTGCTACAATTTCTTAGATTGTTGTTCTTTTGAAGTAACTTCTTGTGTTGAATCAAGATGTTTTAAATATTTCTCAATTTCTTCTTCATCCTCTTCATCAAATTCATCATTAACACCTATCAAAGCTTTTTCTAATGGGCTTCTTTGGTTAGTTGCTTCCTTGCTGCTTGAAATATATCATCTACCACATTCATCTTAAGACAGTGTTGTTTATCTGTAGGATGCCTCATTGCTTCAAAAACATTAAAATTAACTTCCTTATCTTCTACTCTGACTTTTAACTTGCCATCATCAACATCAATAAAGACTTTCATTGTCTTCATGAAAGGTCTTCCGAGTATAAGAGGAACTTCAGTGTCTTCCTCCATATCCATCACAACAAAATCAACTGGAAACATAAATTTATCAACTCTGACCAAAACGTCCTCTGCCACACCATAAGGAAATTTTAGAGATCTGTCAGCTAGCTAAAGTGTCATTCTTGTAGGCTTTACTTCCAAGTCTCCTATTCTTTTAAGCATAGACAAAGGCATTAGATTTATACTAGCACCCATATCAAGTAATGTCTTACCTATTTGTAATGTCCCAATTGTGACTGGTATAGTGAAACTGTCAGGATCCTTGGACTTTTGAGGTAATGATTTATGAATTATAGCGCTGCATCATGCTTCTAGCCCCATTGTTTCTGTAGTAAATCTCATTTTCTTAGTTAAAAACTCTTTTATGAATTTTGCATAAGTCGGTATTTGTTCCATAGCTTCCATAAATGGAATATTAATTTGTAAATGCTTGAAAATATCCATGAATCTTGCAAACTATCTTTCTTTATCTTTCTTGGAAGGATGACGAGAATATGGTAAATCCTTTAGTTGCGGTATTTGGTTCTCATCTTTCTCCCTCCTTTTCTCACTATTTTTATTTTTTTCTTCTTTTTTAGTATTTTTTTCTTTTTCTATATTCTCAGTTTTATTTTTCTCCTTCACACTCATTTTTTTTCTTTTCATCCTCTTTTCCTTGTAAAACTTCCTGCTCTAAAGCTAGGTTATCACCAATCTTTTCTCCTATAACTTTACCACTCCTTGTAGTTATTGACTTACATTGCTCCTTTAGATTGGTTTGTATGTTAGCTAAAAATTGTCCTCCTTGCTGCTCAGATAATTGCTTAGCCAATTGGCCCACCTAGGTCTCTAAATTTCTAAATGAAGCCTCAGTATTTTTCTGACTAGACATAGTAGCTTGCATGAATTTTTCTAAAGTATCCTCCAATTTTCTCATTTTGTCATGCATTGGAGGATATTGTTATTGCTGATGTTGATATGGAGGTTGCTAATATGACTGTTGTTGAATTAGATTTTGTCTAGTAAATGAACTAGCACCTTGTTTCCACCTAAAATTCTGATTTTGATTTTTGTTAGAATCGCGCAGCAGAATGTTCGCGTGGTCGGACAAAAACCAAGAGGGGGGTGAATTGGTTTCTTAATAAAAATTAGGTTTTCAAAATTTTCCCCAAATTTTACCGATTAAAAACTGTGTAAATGTAAATAGAGTAGAGATAGAATCTTACACAGGAGATTTATACTGGTTCGGATCAAAAGACCCTACGTCCAGTTGCTAATCACTCAAACAGAGGATTAACGCTGTCACTATAATCACAATTGTTACAAACAAATTACAATGGAAAAGATAAAGTAAAGAAAACACCTCTCTTGAAATCCACAAGAGATGAAGAACAACTTTCCCTAGAGACGGCACATCACACAATCCACTAAGAACTCCACTTAGTGATTCTTATTACTTCTAGCCCACACCAGGTTCCAAAAGCCCATTTTTCTTGCAACAAACAGTTCTCTGGCACTCACAACACTTAACTTTTGTATGAAAAAGGTTGTTCTTGTTTTCTGAGTGCCATAGAGAAGCTTAAGTAGAGAAATTAGGGTTTGGGAATTGGGAATTTCGAAACTAGGGTTCTTGGAAATAGGGTTTTCGAAAATAGGGTTAATTTGAAGTTAAAAATCAAAATCTGACTGAAATAATCGATTAAATGAAGTGTTAATCGATTATTACAGAGCCAAAATCAACAGAACCCCAAAACTCTCTGTTTTAATCGATTAAAAGACTTGTTTAATTGATTAACATGTCTGTTAATCGATTAACAGGTGAGTTAATCGATTAAACCAGTGAGCAGATACAGAAAATGTTTTTTCTCACTATTTTAATCGATTATTTCACCATTTAATCGATTAAAGCCGAGGGACTTTGATAAATTTGAGCTTTTTGAAGCTTCTAAGGTGCAGACTATGTACCGACTATCTCAAACTCTAATATTACAGACTCAATCTAATCAAAGCAGAGTTATTACAATATAAAACAAGTCTTCAACACTCTAAGTCTTGTGTCCTTGAATCATCATCAAAATTAACAAGCTTCATGTCCATCAAGTTCAACATCAAGTCCTTGAATGTTCAACAATCTCCCCCTTTTTGATGATGATCAAAATTATCTTTTAAAGCCTTGTAATAACCTGTTTTATCTGTCATACTAACAAACACATTAAACATACCAGATAATATTAAAAAAACAATCATATTAGGTTTTAAATATTTTCTCCCCCTATTTTGATTAGAATAAAAAATAATTCTTCTATTACAAACATAAGAGCTCCCCCTCAAAATATGCATAACTTAGAGATAACTCCCCCTCAATCAAAGCAATAACAGAACACCACATTTTATTTCAGAGATAAGCATTCATTACAATATAAGAAAAAATAATTACAAATTTAAAATTCTTCACTATCATCACTATGAAAGTGTGCATCAAATCTATTTTCTAAACGGCACACTTTATCATCTACATCAGATATATGGCGAATTATTTCCTCATGTCGTACTCCAGAAAGAGTGACGAATGACTACATTCTCTGATTCATGTCAGATAACATGTCTTCCATGGATTGTCGGGTTTCATGATGAGCAGAGGAAGTTCCAACACTTTGGATTTGATAAGAGGGAAACTCAGCAGCAGGAGGCATATCTTCATCAGAATCTTCGTTTACGTCACCTTGGTTTGGAACGTCATCCTTGTGAACATAAATATCGTTGACGCGCACCATTTGTAGTTGGATCAAAGTGCTGTCGAGCATGTGATTCAAGTTATTCGTTCTTACTGTTTGTTCACCTTCAACATTTACTCCCTTGTATTCAAGAATACGAGAGACAAGGAGGGCATATGGAATTTTGAAGGTGGGATGGCGTTTGGCTTTTAACATAGTCATGGTGACAAGAACGCCCCAATCTAAAGGCTCATTATTCATTATGGCATGAATAATACGAAGATCAATTGAAGAACATTGAGCATGATTCGTAGCCCGGGGACAGAGGATCCAGACAAGTAGATGTAAAATCATGCGCTCCTCCTTCTTCAAAGGTCCAGCAAGAAGGAAACGCTCAATCTCCATGGAGGGATTTCGCAGAAAAGAATGGTAAGCTAAGAACCTGTCAAAATCATCTAACTCACCATACACGTTAATAGCATCTTCTCTAATTGGAAAGTGAGCGACATTTTCCCAAATATCATCGTCAAGAATAATTGTGACACCTTTTACTCTAGAAGTAGCAATTTGATCTCTAAATTTGAATCTAGAGTAAAATACCCTAACTAGGTCAGGATAATACGTACCTTGCATTTGAATGAAAGGGAGAACTCCTTGAATTTCAAGGAGGTTGGGAAAGTTGAATTCCCTATTGATGAACTGCTCACCAATAAGGAACTTAGGAGAAATAATAGCACGTTCCTTCCAATAGGACAGAAATTCTTGTCGGTCATCTGCATTAGAAATCCATCCTTCTACAGAATTAGGACGGGGTTGAGATGAGGGTGCAGATCTTCTTCTAGTGGGGATTTTTGCACGAGAAGATGAGGCCATTGAAGGATTAGAAGAGTAACAAGAATATTTAAGAAGACAAGTTAAGTGAGAAGAGGGCAAGATTGCTAGAATAAGGCAAGAAATCTTGATTTCAAGAGATAGAAGTGAGTAGAAGTGAAATGGAGGTCCCTATTTATAACCAAGCATGTCTAACGGTCATATGGAAGTGAATAAGGGTCAAGAGAGTCGTTGGCAACGACTAGGAATCCAAACTTGCCAGGTTTAATCGATTAAAACTCACATTAATCGATTAAACCAATACCAGACCCAGTTAATCGATTATTTTGAGCTGTTAGTCGATTAACACTGGTTTTAATCGATTAATAGACGAATTAATCGATTAATCCAGAGAGGAATGTCATGTTTTGGGTGTTTTGGAAGCAAATAATCGATTATAACTCCAATTAATCGATTATTCCAGAGAGTACATCAAATTTTTGAGGTTTTTACACATGATAATCTATGAACACCCTACATAATGAATTATAACATTACAATCATCCAAAAACTGTCTAATTAAGCAGAATTTAAGCTATTTCTAGTATCCCTAAGTCTCTTCTAAGATCATAGAATTTATCCTTGGGTAGAGGCTTAGTAAAAATGTCCGCTAATTGATGCTTTGTATCAACGTACTCTATTTTACAGTTTCCTTTGCTGATATGATCTCTCAAAAAGTGTGTCTTATTTCTATGTGCTTAGTCCTAGAGTGCATTACTGGATTCTTAGTAAGATTGATTGCACTCGTATTATCACACATCAAAGGTATGTCATTTAAAAATATACTATAGTCTTCTAACTGTCGTTTCATCCATAAAATTTGAGCACAACAATTACCAGCTGCAATATATTCAGCTTCAGTGGTAGATAAAGCAACACATGCTTGCTTCTTAGAATGCCAAGATACTAAGGATGAACCTAACAAATGACATGTCCCATTAGTACTCTTTCTATCAATTTTGCATCCACCATAATCAGCATCAGAATATCCTATTAAACTAGTACAAGCATCAGATGGATACCATAAACCAAAACCAGTAGTTCCTTTTAAATATTTTAAAATGTGTTTTACTGCAATTAGGTGAGATTCTTTTGGACAAGCCTGAAATCTAGCACACACACAGACATAATGCATAATATCAGGTCTACTTGCAGTTAAGTATAACAGTGAACTTATCATACCTCTATACATAGATTGATTAACTTCCAAACCTGATTCATCCTTGTCTAAATAACATGAAGTTCTCATGGGTGTGTTAGCTTCCTTTGATGTGTCCATTCCAAACTTTTTAAGTATCTCTTTGCAGTATTTGGTTTGAGAGATGAAAATGTCATCTTTAAGTTGCTTGATTTGTAGTCCAAGGAAGAATCTCAATTCTCCCATCATAGACATTTCAAACTCTCCCTGCATTATCTTAGCAAATTCTACACATAACGAATTATCATTTGATCCAAAAATAATATCATCAACATATACCTGGACCAATAAGATATGTTCTTTAACTTTCTTTATAAACAGAGTAGAATCAATTTTTCCTCTAGAAAAATCATTTGAAGTTAGGAAACTACTTAGCCTTTCATACCAAGATCTAGGAGCTTGTTTCAACCCATATAAAGCTTTCTTTAATTTAAAAATATGATTAGGATATTTAAAATCTTCAAATCCAGGGGGTTGCTCCACATAAACTTCTTCTTTAATAAAACCATTCAAAAATGCACTCTTAACATCCATTTGATATAATTTAAATTTCATCAAAGATGCATAAGCAAGAAGTAGGCGTATAGCCTCTAACCTGGCAACAGGAGCATAAGTTTCATCATAATCTATACCTTCCTCCTGACAATAGCCTTTGGCAACAAGTCTGGCTTTATTCTTTGTTATATTCCCATCTTCATCAAGTTTATTTCTAAACACCCATTTGGTTCTAATAACTTGATGTGATTCTTCTCTTGGGATTAATTCCCAGACTTGATTCCTTTCAAATTGGTTAAGTTCTTCTTGCATTGCTATGCACCATTGGTCATCTTTAAGTGTTTCCTCAACATTTTTGGGTTCTATCTGTGACACAAAAGCTACAGATATACAGAAATTAGTCATATTTCTAGTTCTTACCCCTTTTGAGATGTCACCTATGATATTGTCCATTGAGAGTCCTCTTGGAGATTGCCAATCTTTTGCTAATTCAGGTGTTTGAGAAGGCTCATTTTCTTCCAAATACAATTCATCAAGAGCCTCTCTTATATACTCATCATCACCTGCAAGTTCTTTATTTGACTCAAGAGGGTTTCCCCCAAGGTCTACAATTTCATCAAAAGTAACATGAATAGATTCTTCAATATTTAAGGTTCTTCTATTAAACACCCTGTAAGCCTTGCTAGTTAATGAATAACCTAAGAAAATGCCCTCATCAGCTTTAGAGTCAAATTTTCCTAAGTTGTCATTTTCATTATTTAAAACAAAGCACTTACATCCAAATATCTTTAAATGAGCAACATTAGGTTTTATACCATTAAACAATTCATAGGGAGTATATTTAATAATTGACCTAATGAGCATTCTATTTAAAACATAACATGCAGTATTAACCGCATCAGCCCAAAAATATTTAGGAACATTAGATTCATTTAACATAGTTCTAGCAAGTTCCTCTAATGACTTATTTTTCCTTTCAACTACACCATTTTGTTGGGGAGTCCTAGGAGCAGAAAAGTTATGTAATATTCCATTTTCTTCACAATAACTTTCAAACTTCTCATTTTGAAACTCACCACCATGGTCACTTCTTAAAACTTTAATTCTTAAGTCTTTTTCATTTTGAATTTGTTTTGCAAATTTTCTAAATATTTTAAAAGCTTCACTTTTCATAGTTAGGAAAAATGTCCAAGTATATCTAGAGTAATCATCAACAATCACAAATCCATAATAATTTCAACCAAAGCTTTTTATCCTAGAAGGTTCAAATAAATCTAAATGTAATAATTCTAGGGGTTTTGAAGTGGAAATAACATTCTTAGATTTAAATGATGATTTTACTTGTTTACCTTTTTGACATGCATCACACAATCTATCTTTTTCAAATTTTAACTTAGGCAAACCAATAACTAAGTCTTTTGAAATCAATTTGTTCAAATGATGCATATTTATATGAGCCGCTCTCTTATGCCATAACCAAGGGTTCTCTTCCTTAGCAACTAAACATGTTATATTAGAATCATGTAAACAATCCAAATCAATCAAGTATATATTGTTATGACTAATGCCTTTTAATTCTACATTTTCAGAATTTATCAAGTGTATGGTGCAAAATTTACTTTCAAAGATTACCTTAAAACCTTTGTCACATAGTTGACTTATGCTAAGGAGATTATGCTTAAGTCCATCAACAAGAAGCACATCATTGATCTCCAAAGTGTTTACACCACCTATGTTTCTAATTCCAAGAATCTTCCCTTTGTTGTTGTCCCCATAAGTTACATATCCTTGTTCCTTAGCTTTGAATCTCACAAATTTAGATTTATCACCGGTCATATGCTTTGAGCATCCGCTATCAAGATACCACATAGACTTCTTTGATTTGGAAGTTTCCTACAAAACAAGAACATAGTAAACTTAGGTCCCCACAACTTTTGGGTCCTTGGGGTTAGAGACATAACAAATTATTTAACAATAGGAACCCAAATGTATTTACCTTTAGGAACACCAAAATGTTTAATTTTACATTTATTTGAAGTGTGACCTTGTTTCATGCAATAAAAACATGCTTTTGATGTAGCTTTAGAATAAGATGCGTTACTTACAAAACATGCTCTAGATCCTTTTTCAACCCATACTCTTTTATTTTTCCTTTTAGACTTTTTCAAAGGAACTTGATGATTTACATTATTTTGAGCAAACACCATTTCATGCTTCTTAAGATCATCTATTTCCTTTTCGGCTTTGTCTAGCAAATGGTTAAGAATATCTATGTCATATTCATGCTCTTTACAAGTTTCACATGCTAGGTTCTTATCATTTTCCTCATCTAAACATACAATTTTCGTTTCTAATAATTCCTTTTCTTCTAAACATGTGATTTTCGTTTTTAAAGAGTCAATTTCCTTTTCGGATCTACTTAAATTCTTCTTTACAACTTTATATTCATTCTTCAAATTCTTAAAGGCACTAAACAATTCATTGTAAGCATTTTGCAATTCATCATAGTTATTATCATCATCACTAGAAGATGTGTCGGAATCACTTACCTCAAAATCGGACGATATGTTGTCATTTGTCATTAAGCAAATATTGGCTTCTACTTCCGAGTCACTTGATTCCGAACTTGAATCACTGTTGTCCCAAGCAATATAAGCTTTCTTTTTGAAGAACTTTTTGCCTTTGATTTCATCGTTCTTCTTATTTGGACATTCGGTCTTTACATGTCCTGCTTCACCACATCCATAACATTTTATATTAACGGAAGTACTTTCTCTTACCTTTCCCTTACCTTTGAATGGATGCCTTCCTTTAGCTTTCATGAATTTGGTGAACTTCTTTATCATAAGACTCAACTCTTCTTCTTCATTTTCCGAGTCTTCTTCTTCCTTTTTATTTTTACCTTTGGAAATTTCGGTTTTGAAGGCTAAGTTCTTCTTTTGATATTGTCCTTCTTCATCGTTTAGCCTTCCAAGCTCAAGCTCATGCTCTCTTAGCTTTCCAAATAGCATCGCCATTGACATTGTGGAAAGGTTTTGTGACTCCGAGATGACCGTCACCTTAGGTTGTCATTTCCTATCCAAAGATTTTAAAATTTTAACATTTAATTCATCAACGTCAAAGATTTTACCTAATCCGGTGAGATGGTTCACAATATGAGTGAAACGCTTTTGAACGTCAAATATCGTTTCGCCTTGTTGCATCCGGAACATCTCGTATTGTTGGATTAAGGAGTTTTTAGTGCTCTCTTAACGTTGTCACTACCTTCGTGGGTCACTCTTAGCATTTCCCACATCTCCTGAGCACTTTTGCAAACAGAAATCCTGTAAAACTCGTCAAGGGTTAAAGCAGATGAAATTATATTTCTAGCCCTAACGTCAAATTGTGATTTTCTGTTTTCCTCTACAGTCCATCTAGAAAAAGGTTTGGGAACGTCAACACCGTTCTCAGTAACTTTAGGAACATATGGACCGTTTAAAATAGCGTCCCAAACGCCTCTATCAACAGACTCTAAAATGATTTGTATTCTTACTTTCCAGAAAGGATAATTTTGACCCGCAAAAAGTGGGGGTCTGTTGATAGACGCACCTTCGACAAAAGTTTGATTTTGTCCGGCCATTTTCGAAAAGTTTGAATGACTATCAAAGCAAGCTCTGATACCACTTGTTAGAATCGTGCAGCGGAATGTTCGCGTGGTCGGACAAAAACCAAGACGGGGGGTGAATTGGTTTCTTAATAAAAAATAGGTTTTCAAAATTTTCCCCAAATTTTACCGATTAAAAACTGTGCAAATGTAAATAGAGTAGAGATAGAATCTTACACAGGAGATTTATACTGGTTCGGATCAAAAGACCCTACGTCCAGTTGCTAATCACTCAAATAGAGGATTAACGCTGTCACTATAATCACAATTGTTACAAACAAATTACAATGGAAAAGATAAAGTAAAGAAAACACCTCTCTTGAAATCCACAAGAGATGAAGAACAACTTTCCCTAGAGACGGCACAGCACACAATCCACTAAGAACTCCACTTAGTGATTCTTATCGCTTCTAGCCCACACCAGGTTCCAAAAGCCCCTTTTTCTTGCAACAAACAGTTCTCTGACACTCACAACACTTAACTTTTGTATGAAAAAGGTTGTTCTTGTTTTCTGAGTGCCATAGAGAAGCTTAAATAGAGAAATTAGGGTTTGAGAATTGGGAATTTCGAAACTAGGGTTCTTGGAAATAGGGTTTTCGAAAATAGGGTTGATTTGAAGTTAAAAATCAAAATTTGACTGAAATAATCGATTAAATGAAGTGTTAATCGATTATTACAAAGCCAAAATCAACAGAACTCTAAAACTCTCTGTTTTAATCGATTAAAAGACCTGTTTAATCGATTAACAGGTCTGTTAATCGATTAACAGGTGAGTTAATCTATTAAACCAGTGAGCAGATACAGAAAATGGTTTTTCTCACTGTTTTAATCGATTATTTCACCATTTAATCGATTAAAGACGAGGCACTTTGATAAATTTGAGCTTTTTGAAGCTTCTAAGGTGCAGACTATGTATCGGCTATCTCAAACTCTAATATTACATACTCAATCTAATCAAAGCAGAGTTATTACAATATAAAACAAGTCTTCAACACTCTAAGTCTTATGTTCTTGAATCATCATCAAAATCAACAAGCTTCATGTCCATCAAGTTCAACATCAAGTCCTTGAATGTTCAACAATTTTGACTCCCTCTCTATCCTTGTGCAAAATTATTCTGATAATTGTTGGAATTAGGGACATTACCTTGTTTGCCTTGACTACTACCTTGAGCACCCATATAATTAGCTTCTTCTTGTTAAATGTTTTCTTGATAAGAACATTGTTCATTTGAATGATCACCTCCACACAAGTCGCATTTCATGAATTGTTGATTAGGAGAAGCTTGGATAGCATGTATTTGTTAAAGTAGCTTCGCTATTTGTTGAGTCAATGCTTCCATTTGTTTAGTCAGAATTTTATTCTAAGCTAGCATAGCATCTGAAGTGTTAAGCTCCAACATTCCTTTCTTTTGAGCTGGATGTCTATCATGTTGGGTCTGTTGGTCTGTAAAGGCTAGTGCATCAATAATTCTTGTGGCATGTTCAATTTATGCATCCATCATGGATCCTCTTACTGTAGCATCTAATAACATCTTTGTATCAGGTCGCAGGCCAGTATAGAAAATATTCAATTGAGCAATGTCTTCAAATCCATGATTTGGACATCTTCTCAACAGTGATTTAAATTTCTCTCATGCTTCATAAAAATATTCATCTGCTCCTTTTCTGAAAGAAGTGATGTCGGATTTTGCTTTGATGTAGCGGGATGGTGGGAAAAATCTTTTCAAGAACTTCTCTTCTACATTACTCCAGTTAGTCAAACTTTGATTAGGATGTGCCTTCAGCCACTCCTTTGTCTTACCTGCCAAAGAAAAAGGAAATAATCTCAAATATGTAGATTCAATATTTGCTGCTCTAATTCTCATAGTACCAATCAATTCATAAAAAGTAGACAAGTGAATGTCAGAGTCTTCATGATCCAATCCAGTGAATTGATGAGCACTAATCAAGCTTAAGAAAGCTAGATTCATCTGCAATGTTTGGTTGTCCGGTATGGCAATGCTGAGAAGTGTCTCGGACCTTGCTGCATAACATAGTTTCTGAGTGTTCTTCTAGGTGGATTTGAATCTAGATTTTGATTTGGATTTAGATTTTGATTTGGATTTAGATTTGCTCCTTCTTCTACCATATCTTCTATAATTGGGTCTGATAAATTGAGTGTGGAAGAAAAGTTAATTGATTCTCCTGTAGCTTGTTCTTGAGTTTTCCTTCTTCTTCTACCCCGGTTCCTCCGAGCAATTTTTTCAATCTCTGGATTAAATTATAATTGCTCTAAAGATATCTGTCATCTTAAACGCATAAACCAAAAGAGTAACTCTAGCAAAGATTAGCACAAGACAAAAATTAAGCAAAATAAAACTGAAAAATAAAGCAAAAATAGAAATAAAAATAAAATACTCAATAAGCTAAACAAGGAATTCTCAAACAACCGTTCCCCGACAATGGCACCAGAAATACTTGTTGAATTATTGGCAAGCGTACCAAAATTATCAATCGCAGTATAGTATTTCGATTAAATAAATGTCGATCCCACGGGGAACGGTTTCAATGGAAATTCTCAATTATATGCTTACTAAGTCGATTAAAACAAATTGGGTTTTGCATAAAGAGTTGAATTGAAATTAAATGACAAAGAATTGTAAATTATTGAGAAAAGATCAATTAAAGGCACTTAGGATTAACTTCTTTCCTTATCCCTCTTTTGTAATGGCTATGTCAATTAAGAACATCAATTAACCTAACAATATTGATGTCGCCTACTCAAATCATCCATGATGATTCCTCACACATGAAATTCATAAGAAAACCTAATAAATGTTGATTCCTCACATAATTAGGAGATTTTCCAGCATTAGGTTTAGAGTGTTAAGCAATTGATATATTCATTTCATTTCTTGCAATTAACGTAATAAATATTATTACCATGATATAGGGTTCAAGATATATTTTCCAATCATATCCCAAACATCAAGAATAAATCATTCCAAAGCACAAATGATAAGAATAACAACATCAAAACATAGATTAATATCCCAAAATATCATCATGATACGAAAAAGTTCAAAGGAAGTGCACCAAATCCTAAGAGAATGAAGTTAGTCACTCGTGTTGGCCATTACAATGCTCCAAATAAGGAAGAATTGAAGAATTGATGAAGATTGGACAAAACCCTAGCAGTAGTCACACATCTTCTCCTCCAAAACCGCTTGCTTTTCTCAAAACATATATTATCTTTTTATAGGAAAAATTGGGTCTCGCGTCTTTCGCTCAAGCGACAACTTTTGCTCAAGCGAAAGTTTCCTATTTTCACTCAAGCGAAAGTTTCCTATTTTCACTCAAGCGACAAATCGCTCGCTTGAGCGAGTGAACTCCAGAGAAGAATAACTAACATTCGCTCAAGCGAATTTACTTGCGCTTGAGCGACTGAATTCCAGAGAAGAATAATTGATATTTGCTCAAGCGATAGTCTATCTCGCTCGAGCGACTTCCATGTTGGAAATTTTCTTCCTTCTTCTAATTTTACTCCAATTATACTGACAATTATGTTTCGTACTTATATATCACGATATTCTTAAATTCATCCTACATTGAGAGAAAAATATATTAGAATTAACATAAGTTAATTGGTTTCATAATAATTCAAAGCATAATTATATCAACTTTTTACCACTTAACATCTATTAGTGAGTTTGCATCTACCTTGAGTAGGTATAATCATCTATCATTTCCTATAACATAAATTTCTATATTTTATAAGAATATAAAGTACCTCAAGTATTTTTAATATATTAAAAATCATTTTAATCAATTAATATGTTCTTTAGTTGCAGCTTTAACCAATAAGTTTTTTAAATAATCAATTAAAATGACATAGGTAACTCTTTATATAAAAGCTTGTTATATAAAAAATAAAATATAATAAAATAAAAAAACAAAAAAATTGATATTCTAATTTTCTTAAATTGAATTATCTTATGATAATGCCACGCAAATTATTTAATTATAAACTTATAAATATTAGATTAATTAGAATTTGTTGTAAATGATAATATTAAAATATATATATATATATATATATATATATATATATATATATATAATCTATTTATTAAAATTGGATAATATTTTAAATATTATCATAAATTCTAAAAATATTATTATACCTTCAAACCAAAACATTCATGTTATGCATAATACTTTAATACTCTATTTTGTGCCTACTTCCTCAATGGCGTGTTGAGAAAGGTTATTAGTCGTGGAAGCACTTAGCTATGTTTTACAAAACTAATTAAACCCACTAACATCAAACTAATGTTATTTTAAATTCAGAACAAATCAACCGATTAAAGTGGAAATTGTACCCATGCCAAGCACTTTGTGATCATGTTGCTTCAATGTGGCAGAGGAATATTTTTGGAAGAAGATAAAATTGGGTTTGGGAAGATTAAACTCATGTCTTATGGGTAATTGAGGAGGATCATGACTACTACATCAAGTCACCCCCTTAAATAAGCAATATATATATATATATATATATATATATATATATATATATATATATATATATATATATATATATTAACTATATATGTTATTTAAAATTATATATTTAATAATATATTAGGTCATACCATATAACAAGTTATTCACTTATCCATCTGACTACTGGTTAAGTCAATGATCAATCTAATTTTGATAATACTATATTAAACTAACATAATTACTTTATTTGTCTTACATGATTAAACATTCTCCCCGTATCCCTTAAATTTGAAGTTTAATTTTGGTTTTTAAATTTAAAATTGATCTTTTTAGTTTCTACAAATTAAGAAAAACTTGTTTTAGGATATTTGTTCAAATATTTTAAGGCTAAACATTGTCAAATGAATACTTTGTATGAAAAACAAACAAGTTGTTAATTATTTGATAGTAAGAATCTAAAATCAAAATAAATTTTCGTATAAATAACTTGTAATTGTTAGTCATTTTAGCAAAATCTTTCAGAATATTAGGAACATACACACTAAATTAAGTTTTTTTTTTAATTGTGAGAATTAAGAGAATAAAAAATATACTTAAAAAGATATTAAATAAATCAAACTACCAATCCATTAACTCTTGAATTAATATATATTGGTTAAGCAATATATAATGAATATAGTGTTATTGGATCTCTATTTATAACATGTATATGTGTATTTATTTCAACCTATGCAGGATAAAAGAAGTGGCTCAACTTCATATTAGGAATTTTTGGTTCATCGAAATTTTCTCTTTTTCTTAGACCCATCATACTAAAGAAAAAGAAAAGTTCTTGTTCTTTTTTCTTTTCTTTTCTTTTCTTTATATTTTGGTTCACATTGATTCTTAAGACAATAAAAAGAAAATAAATGCGAAAAGGAAATAGTGTGAATGTTTATTAAATAAAAGAAAAGAAAAATAAAAATCTAAACACCACACCGACAAGGTCGTTTGCCCCAACTCCTCTCTACCACTACACAACATCCTTTCAAAATTCAACACCTCATTCATGGTTGCTCCCATATCTCCATTGCTACCTCCACCCATCACATTTTTTTTTTTTTGCTTTCTTTCTTTACTTTTTCATTAGTGCCTTTTTAAATGGACTTTATACTTTCTTGTTTATGAACCAAACACACCATTAAGAAATCTCCACAACACCAAGTTAGATAATTGTCATTGCTTCTTGGTCTAAGGTCTAGTCACTTAATTAATAATTGATAACAACCAAATTTTAACTATTTTCAAACATGATACACAATTCATTGATGATCTATAAATAATCCTCACATCGTAGCATTAATTATTGCACCTCATGATGTTGGTGACAGTTACATGTTACAAGCTTTTCTCATGTCCATTTACTTTCTCTAGATACAAATTTCTAGTTTTAAGTTAGTTTCTGTTTTATTACTAGGCAATAAAGTATTATTTAATTACGAATTTAATTAAACAAAATTATTAATGAACACTAACTTTTATGTAGTTCTTTTTTTTTAAGTTTTATTTCAGTAAGTAGTGTAATAAAAATCGATGTTTAAGATGCATGTTAATTATCAGAAAAATTAAAAAAATAAATTAAAAATGTTTTGTATCTGTAATTTTTTTCTTGAAAAATTTATAAATAAAATTAAATAAGTTTAAAAGTAATGAATAAAAGTCATTCAAAGGAATACCAAGAATATTTAAGAGATAAATAATGTGTGTCCATAACTAAACGTTTACAAAATAGATTTGGAATGATATTGATTTTAGTTAAGGTTGATTTTGAAACAAAATAAATTATATTTGGATTTTTTTATGTTAAAAATAATAATAAAACTAAATGTAAATTTCTTATTTAACATAAAAATTAAGTAAAATTATTTCAATTCAAAATTATCTTTAAATCCAAAACATGCATTTGGTTAAAAAATCCTCAAGCTCAGACACATTAGAAATTCACATCAAATTGTTAAATAATGCATAAACACTACTTGTTACTTTATTGATGACATAAACCTACAATTCTATGTTTCTGATCCAAACATGCAAAAAAAAAATATTTTTAATTTTCTTTTATCAATATTCCATCGGAGAGAATTTTGTTTATAATTAGAAATATTATATAAAAATCTCCTTCCGAATATTTAACAGTATAATCATATGTCCATCATTAAGACTCAAAATTATGATTATTAAATTAAAATAATTCTATATTAGTTTCTTTATCCACAAATTTATTTATAAGAAAACTGAATATGTAAAATTGAATTAAAAATTACATTACTTAATATTTTCATATAATTTAAATGATTAAATGCGAATTAAAATATTTGTCCCAAAATCTATATGTAAATAATTGTTTGTGAAAGTGCCTTGTTACTCACTCATTAAACGATGTTGGGCAAGAGGGTTTGAGTTTAATGAGAAAAGTAATATTTGGCAACATGTGTGAATTTTTGTGTCAAGATCTGTCTAAATTTAGTATTTGCCTATACATATCACAAAATGCCTAGAATATATGGGAATTTAAAAAATAAAAAATAAACTTCGAACTTGGATTTATTTCGAGAAATGTGTCACATCTCCAGAACAACACTATAAACACTAATCATTCAATACCTGACCTAACACGCTGAAACTAATAGCTTAGGTTTCAATAACTATATATAGTACGAATGCTTATTTAAAGATTTGTAAAATCTTTCTTACGAATGTGAAATACTTGTAGTATATTTCTATCCATTAACCTTTATAATGTCTATTTTCAAAATTTTAATTACTTTTTTCTAATAATCAATTATATAAGATTTATATGGTTTTGAGGGGATTATCAACTTTTTGAACGTATTTGATTAAGCTTCATGGACTAAGGAGGTATAAGAATAGTATATATATATATATATATATATATATATATATATATATATATATATATATATATATATATTCAATCTATTAAAATATAAATACATCACATCAATCGATATATAATATTTTATATATATTGTTCGCTTTCTATTGTACATAAATAATATTGTAATTATTAATCTTTATAATATCATTAAAATATTGATATTGTCTGTAATATATATATATATATATATATATAATATTTTATATTTCATTATAAATGTTTAGATGTAATTTAAATATTATTTTGAAAATTAACTAAATTTTATTGATAAAATTTATTTTGGTAAAAAAAAATAGAATTAATTTTGTTATAATAGATATAATATTATTTAGTTTCTTTGAAGATTAATAGTTATATAAAAATAAAATTAAGATCTAATCATTGATGAATTATTGATTAATGATTTTAAACAATTACAAAAACATACAAAATAAAAGTAATTGGTTTAGCCTCGAAAAGGATTATATAATTAGTAAAATTTGATTCCAACAATAATTCTCCCAACTAATTTTCTCAATTTCTATTATTCTATATATTTATTTTCACAATTTTTATTTAGTTACTTATCAATTCTATTGATCTTAAATATAAAGTGTTAATTGTTATAATTATTGTTGTGAACGTGAATAAAATTTTATAAAATTTTTAACGCAACTTCATGTAAATACGACAATACCTTCTTATCATTGTTTTGTACAATATTCTCAAAATTTAAATAATAAAAGAAACGTGAAAAAATAAAACAGAAGTTAATACATGAATCTCAAATATTTGTCAGCTTAATTTTCATGTTTCTTTTAAGAAACTAGATATTAAATTATTTTTCAAGTAAAAATGCTATCAATAAAGTATATCTATGTATGAAATAACAGTTAAAATTTAGTAAAAAATGCTGAAAATTTTTCATGCATTTAAAATTTTAAAACTTACGATTAATTTTTAACCGTTATTTTCTCTCAAAAATAATTATTTAACAAATTATCTCTAAATTTTTCAATTTTCTATATCCAAACATTTGACATTTGTAAGCAAACTTAGCCACTTAAAAAAAAAAGTTTTGAACAATTTATTTTTATTTTTCCTACACAAACACAAAGAAACAAAAGATTTGGGAATAGAGTAAATCATATGAAGAATTAATAATTACAGCATAAACTCAGGATCATTCTGTTTAGAAATCTACCCTATTCACAACAACAAAAATAGAAAAGTGCTTGTTTTGTTTGTCCCACTTTACTTATCCACTCTTAGTACCAACCCGACACAACAAGTCCCTTCTTGCCAGCATGGCTCCCATGTTCCAACAAACTCCATTCCCTTCCCACCTACTTCCCCACGCGCTACCACGCGCTTCGTCTCCACCCCCACTCTCTCCCCTCACACCCCAATGCATCACATTGCCCAAAACGCCCCTTCGCGCGTGAGATTCTCATTTCCGCACAAGGGCACCAAAGTCATTTGGCAATAAAGGAGCTCGGACACTTGGATCGGAAGTAACTGCACCGGCACTCCCACCACAACCACTGCGGTCGTTTTTCTTAACTTGCGCTTAAACGCACCGTTTCACAAGCTGCACCTTCCACCGTAGGATCAGGTCAAGTCCTTGCATCAACGGTGCCAAGAAGAATTGCCGCCAAATATTCGGTTAGTGTTGAGCACACGCCTTCCTTTCCCTAATGGCACAAATAATCCAAGCTTTTCAGTTTCAGTTTCAGACATTTTCATTTTTATTTTTTTTCTTTTCCAATTTAACTTTCACAAAGACATGACAGCATGCAAATGCAACAGCTAATAAATTGATGAAGCTTTAGGTCCCATTTCACTCTCTTAGTTCTCAATTTCAGTTTCACCTCTTCTTTGGTACACAACTTTTCTCTCTTGTTTCTTTCCCACCTTACCTGTTCTTATCATCTCCACTGAATATCTTAAGAGTACTTATTATGTTATTGTTGTGGAAAACTAGGAGAAGAAGAACGATGAATACTTTAATTTTGTAGTCTCATATTTACGACCAATGTGCTTCTGTTTGATAGGAATTGTAAGATTTGAGACCAAGAGCTTCCACGTTTCTCAGGTAATTGTCAGATCTAGCCTAGCATCAATTTCAGATGTTTAGTTTTTCCCTTGCTTGTTGCAGATCTTGTTGATTCTAATTCTGTGTTTTCTTTTGTTGGTGTTTGATTTTTCGCTTCAATTGAAGTCTTGCTCGGTGTTTGTGTCTTTGTTTGCTATTAGTTAACTGTAATTGTTGAGGTTTTTGTGAAAATTCCAGTTGGTAACTGTCAGTGGAGTGGTGTATTTTGTTTTCGTGCAGAATTATTGTCGGTGACAGCAACATATTGAGGTAATGAGTGCTGTGGCCCATGATTAGGTGCAGTATTATTATTGCGTAAGAGAATAGATGGGATCAATTTTGATCATTATGTCTTTCTACTATTCATTATTGTTGGTTATGATTTCCCTTAACTTATTGTTTCAAAGCCTAGATTACATTGCCTACCTTTCTCTTTATGCTATAAAATTTGCTGACTGGTCATCGTGTCACCCCACTTAGTCAATCATTAGTGGCAAAATCATTCTTTAGTTAATTACCTATTCATTATGGAAAAGATAAGTTTTTATCCTCTCGAGTGAGAATTCCTTGTAGCAAAACCTGTTATCCCATTTCACCCAGAATTTTATAGTTACTGGTATAAGTATTTAATATTAGTTCGTCACAATTAAATCAATTGAGATACAATTTCTACCCCCTCCCACCCAAGTTATACAATTTCTTTCTTAAACAGAGACTGCTAAATTATATTTTCCTATAATATATAATTCTGTTTGAAATTGTGGAGCATCTTAATGTATCGTAAAACTTTAAACGTGATAAATTTTGAATTTTATTTTCTAGAAACTGATATGTCTTCATTTATCTTAAGATTCCTGGTATATATTATGTGAAAATACTTCAGCTAATTAAGTGTTTGGGAATTTCTTTTTTTGGGTACTGTGGTCAAGTGGTGTCTACGCTAGCATGATTTATCTCACAAGTGCGAAAATTTACTTTGTTACCTGTGGACCATGATGACTTGTGTATCTCAACTGCACAACACAATGGGGTCATAGTACAAGCTGTGGCATGGGTTCACTGCTTAAATCTTAGTAGCACTAACAAAAGTATCTAAATTGGACAATGTTGTTTAGTATTCATCTTGCATACTTTTCCTTCATAAATGTACTTTTTAGTTTTTGAGTCGTTACTTACTTTCTTAGTGAACCATTTGAAGATAAGGTTTAGTGTTTCTCTTCTGCAGGTTGTAATCTCAGAATGGGGAAATCACCAGGAAAATGGATTAAAACTGTACTATTTGGGAAAAAGTCGTCCAAATCAAATAATCCGAAGGGAAGAGAGGTAATGCAATTAATTAAAGAAATACCACAACTCTATTCAATGTTAAAATGTCTCATATTACTTGCATGTGTGCATCCGTAATTTCCCTTTAAATGACAGAATTGGTGGCATAACAAAAATTATCAGATTCAGATAGCCATTGCTTTACAACCTAATTGGTTTCATCAGGATTATTAATAACTGTTTTAATGATATAGAGAACAGGGCAGGAAATATAGAATATGGATTTTGTTCTCCTTTAAAGGCCAATATTCGAACACTTAAGATTATCCAGAGATGCCGCTAGGGTATAACTGCTGTTGTACTATTGAATACAACTTCCTTGGAGAAATAAATATATTTTGATATGAATATTCCCGATATTAACTTCTGACTTCTTTTACTCTAATTTCTTGTAGAAGGTTGTTAATAAAAGAGAAGCAGTGGTTGCTTCCGATGTGTTGGAAAATGGTTTGGCCTTAGAACCAAACCACAATGAGATTGTTACAAATGAGGAGGACCTTGAACTGGAGAATGAAGAATCAGAAATTATTTTACCTGAGAATCAAGAAAGAGAAAATATGGGATCGGTTGATGCAGATGCACCACCTGATCCAGAGAAAATCAGGCAGGAGGTAGCAGCAATAAAGGCACAAGCCGCTTTCAGGGGTTACTTGGTATGTGTCTTACTGTTTCTGAGGAAGTGACTAAATTCTTCTTATTGTTTAGTATAAAACATTAGAATTCTGAATTGTACTCTGGGATGAGATATCTAGAAGTAGACCGCTGAAGGATAAATAAACTGGGAAGCTTATTTTCTATGATGATTGTAAATATAATTGTCATAATATCTCATTTGAGGTCTGGTGAGCCTTTCACACATTTACAATAGACAAAAAGGGACATTATGTTTTTGAGAGTAGAAATAGGTATGCTGCTAGACAAAAAAAAAACAAATAATAAGCTAGACAAAGAATTTCCAAGGAACGCCGTTCTCCGGCAATGGCGCCAGAAATACTTGTTGAATATTTGACAAGTGTATCAATATTATCAATCACAGTACAATATTTCAATTAAATAAAAGTCGATCCCACGAAAAACAGTTTCGCTGGAAATTCCAAATCATTAGCTTACCAAGTGTATTGACACAAAATTGGTTTTTCATAAACTCTTGGATTGAAAACAAACAGTAAAAAGTTATAAAATATATTTAGAAAAGATGAAATATGAGAACTTAGGATTGACTTACTTCCTTTTCCCTCCTTTGTATAATGGCTAGGTCAAATTCATAACATCAATTAACCTATCAATGTTGATGTCACCTACTTAAATCATTCACATTGATTCCTCAAACATGAAATTCATAAGAAAACCTTGTAAACATAGATTCCTCATACATTCAATAGATTTTTCAGCATTAGGTTTAGGGTGTTAAACACTTAATACATCCATTACCATTCCTAGCAATCAACGTATCAAATATTTTTAACATAATCAAGGGTTTCAAAATATATTTTCCAATATATATGAACATCCAGGATAAAAACATTAACAGACACAAAGGATAAGAATAACAACATCAAGAACATAGATTAATATCTCAAAATATCACTAAGATACAAAAGAGTTCAAAGGAAGTGCACTCAATCCTAAGAGAATGAAGTTAGTCACTCATGATGGTCATTACAATGATCAAAATGAAGATGAATTGAAGATTGGACGAAAACTCGAGCAACCGTCGCGCCTATCTTCTCAAAACCTCCAACTCCCTTCTCAAAACGCATCTTATATTTTTATAGAAAAATTCCGCATCATTCGCTCAAGCGGAATGTTCACTTAAGCAAAAAATGAAGATTTTCGCTTAAGCGAGAATTATTCGCTTGAGCAGTTAAATTCCCGAGAGATTTAACGTATTTTCGCTCAAACGAATAAATGTTTGCTTGAGCGAGTAACTTCTAGAGAGCTTTAATGTATTTTCGCTCAAGCGAGCGTCCGTCTTGCTCGGGTGACTCTTAGACTGAAAATCTTCTTCCTTTTTTTCAATTTTTCTTCAATTAACTTGAGAATTATGATCTTTGCTCTTGTACCCAGACATTCTGCAAATTCATCCTACATTGGGACAAAAATAGATTAGAATCACATAATTTAAGTGGTTAAATAACAATTAAAAGCATAATTACATCAACTTTTGTCACTTAACAAGAGTAGAAATAGGTATGTTACTAGGAGTAAGGAGGAATCAAAAGTGGAAAAACATTCTAGAATGTACAGATGACAGAAAGGTATCATAAAGGAGACTGTGCCATGATGGAAGACGGAAAGGGAAACATGAATTAGAGGGTAGAGGCCGAATAGTGGAGTAGCATAATTCAATTTTGCGGGTGAATTGCTGGCTTTGATCATAGTGGAAGGAATTTGTGTATTAGCTTCTTAGAATTCGAATTTGGTTCTCACTCAATACCACAAAAGTGAATTAAAATGTGAGAATTGCACCTCATTTAGCTCATTACTTATACACTACTTTGTTCTGACTCTAGTTTGTGAGGTGTGGATTGCCTTATACACTACTTTGACCTTATCTCCAATTAATGTGGGACTTGAGTTTTTCCCAATAAATCCCCCCATGCCTAATACTATTGGGCTTGACCGTGAATAATATGGTAGTTAACCCATTGATGAATCTAAGAAAAACTATGTAAATTGTGATATCATTTTACAATTTGGATGAGTTTAATTTAATCCTACAAAATTAACTTGTGAGGTTAGGGTTGTTCCTACTTATATACACTATTTGGCCTTATCTCTAGTCTATGCAGGACTTGAGTTTTTCCCAATAGCTTTTGTTGTCATATATTTATGCATATCTTCTATTCAGTATCCATGTTATTGTATATTGTGCAGTACTTTCCATTTTTAAGGATCTTGAGAAGAATTCTTGTTATAACTGAATAAGATTTTTAAAATCAAGTGTGGTGTTTAGGGTTAGAATCAATCACATGACTTCTATATCCCTGATAAGTACCCAAGCACTTGGAGAACCCACCCTCAAAAGCTAGCTATTAAAGGGAGAGAACCAAACATTTAAATACTTCATCGAGCATCCATACTACTCAATTTGTGACTTAGGCCCCCAATAATACCCAAGTTTCTATCAATCCCCTCCCCCAGTTTTTCTTTTGATGTTTTATCTTATTTTATAAAACATTGGCTAAATATCTTTTTTATTCCCATTATTTTTTGACTTTTTTAGTTTTGTCCCAAAATATCAATTTAGTCTCACCTTTTGAATCTAAGTCAATGTCTTCCGACAATACCATTAAGTTATCTAATGGAAGATGCAATGTGGCAGTGATGTGATCATGTTTGTTTAGGTATGTCACATCAATGTCAATGTGGCTGACACAATCAATTGTATGCCATGTTGACAGAGATGTTTTATATACATACATGTCATCGTCATGTCAATAAGCATGCATGACTACAGCATCATGTTGCACTTTCTTTTAGATAACTTAATGAGGTTGGATGGAAAAACATTGACTCATCTTCAAAAAAGTGGGATCAAACTGACGCTGAAAATAATTGTGGGACGAAATTGAAAAAAGTCAAAAGTAATGAGACAGAGAAAGATATGTAGCCTAAAATACTATATCTAAGGCTGACCAATTTATTGGACAAAATTTCGAGTCAATATGGTAAATAACTCTTGTTTTTTAAATAAAAAGTCCAACGATTTTCTTATGTTGAAATTAATTCGCAGATGTTTTCCTGTCTGATATAAACTCATCCCAGCTTCCAATCTCATGAACTTTTTCCACAGAAATAGTATTTCATTGAGAAATAAATCGCAATCCTAATTTTTGTACTACTTTTCTGATACTTTTCAAGCATGTTATAGTACGAGCTGGCACATGAACATATTTAGTAAATTGGAATTATATTTGTAGAGTTTTTTATGGTATTAGTGAATAAAGATTGTAATATTTGATATTAACTAATGGAAGCATCTCTTGTGAAGGCTCGCAGGGCATTTAGAGCTCTAAAAGGCATAATAAGGTTGCAAGCACTTATTCGTGGGCACTTGGTGAGGAGACAAGCTATTGTTACATTATGCTGTATGTATGGGATTGTAAAGTTTCAAGCACTTTCCCGGGGAGGAAGGATTAGACAGTCTAATGTTGGATTTGAAATCCATGAGAAGTGCAGTCTTTTTAAGCCTCTGGTACTTCTCTCTATGAATCTGTAAATTATCAATGATTTATCATCTTGTATTGTTCAAGGCATTTTTTTTATTATGTGAGTTAATGATGTACCTGACTATCTAGGTTAAGTTAAAACTAACATACTAACCATTAATATTTGCCGATCTAGGTTAAATTAAAACAAAATTATTATATTAAATGTGAACATTTTGGCTGAACAGGCAGGACATTAAGAATGAGGATCAAGAAGGCAATAAATGGGGTACTTTTTAAATAACTTTTACTAGATTCAGGATGGCCTCTTATCATCCATTATTTTTTCAATCAAACTTGTTAAGGATTGTGTTCTACAAAATTGTTTTACCACTTATTGAGTTGTATAGGATGTAATATTGGTACAAGCGAATAATGTCTAATCATCGAACAAGGTGTGAAATTTCTGAGTTTCTTTTATGGTGGATTATTCATCCATCAGATATTGTTAGCTCCAAGTTTATGACTGAATCATGTAGAGAGACACAAAGAAGGATTTTTCTGTATAATAAATCTTCTAGAAAAATTACGAAAGGGGAATTCATGGTAAATTTGGGAACCTTTAATCACTCAACTGGTCCATGATGCTCAAAAACTTATAATAACCAATTATGAGTTAACCACTTCGGTGATTAATTATTCCTAAATTGAAAGTAGGTTTACTAAGAATTCCATTTTCTGTTTTTGTTTTTTGGTCAGCCAAAGATAATATTATACTAAAATGCAAATACAAGATGCCAGCCATCCTGTAATGTTAATTCTATAACATCCCAACCAAAATTTCTTTCTGTTATTTTTCCTGCTTTTGTACTTTTCTTGGTGCTAAGATTTCTGAATATGTTGTGCATCTGTTCAGGAGGGCAAACTTGGTGAGCCAGTTGTTATTTCCACAAAAATTTCAAAGTTGTCTCCAAATACTTTCATCCGTAAGGTAATTTAAATTATGCCATGTATGTGATACAAATATTTATTTATTTTTCTGTTTTTCTGTTTATCATTTGTGATTGAACAATAATACTATAAACTTTGAGATGACAATACTATATTTTTAAATTTGAAAGGATAGACTTTGGATCCACATGGTTAATACAACAGCCGGGTAATATTCTTTTTTGTTTTCTCTCTATAAGCAATTGGAACCAACCTTATAGCAGTAGATTCAGAAAGTACAATATCCCCTTTGAATTGCTCTCAACTGCAGAAGATTTCATATTCAAATACAAACACAAGTTATCATTTATTTCTCAAGAATGTGGTATTTATTTTCTTTATCACTGTAGTGATGAATTTTGATATTAAGTAAAGTCAAAGAATTACATGACTTTTGTTGCTGGAACTTATTATTGGTAGCCTTGAGCATGAAGCTGAACCAGGAAGTGCTTAACATTACTTTACAACATGTGGTTTTTATCTTACAAGTTTATACATGAACATGTTTGAATTTTCTCAAAGTGGATGTCACGATGTGCAATACTGGAGTTGTCGGACTCTAATTTACTTCAGTTAAATCGAACTTGGGAATAAAGTGGGTTCTTGTATCAAATTTGTGTTTAATCTATTTTACTCAACTTGAGCATGTGAGAAAGCTAGCTTGTATTTTCAGCTTCTTGCTTCATCAATTACGATAATGGCCCTGCGCTTGCAATATGTTAGTGGAGATCCAAATTCAGTCTTAAGCTGGTTGGAGCGCTGGTCAGCATCTTACTTTTGGAAACCAGTTCCCCAACCTAAGAAAATTCGAGACTTAAAATCTCAGAAAAAGCAGGGTAATATTTCAAACGGAGAAGTTCAAATTTCCAAGTCAAGACGCACTAACAGGAAGCTTCCTATTGCAAGTCTTGAACCAGTCCTAGTGCAAACAAATCCTGAATTTGAGAAACCAAAACGTAATTTCAGGAAAACACCATACCAAGTGTCAGATCCAGAGCAAGAAAATCCACAAAGTGAGCTTGAAAAGGTTAAACGTAACTTGAGAAAGATTCATAACCCTGTTGTTGAGAATGCTGTTCAGCCAGAAGTTGAATGTGAGACTCCAAAGCAGCATTTAGAAATTGCAACAGTTATTCCAGGTCATGCTGTTACTGAACAACCGATAATTACTTCTGATGAAAAGATCAAGAAAGAAGAAACTCTGACCATCTCCAATGTGCCTGATGTCGAAATTACTCGAAGACCATCAGTTAATAAGGAAGTGTCTGACATTCCAAACAGTTATGAAGTGTCTGTAGAATCTAAACTCTTGTCAGAGACCACAACTAAAGATAGAACGACTTCGCACGATGAAGTTAAAAATGAGCTAGGCAATCTGTCAGAGGCTATTTTTAAGGAAGAGAAATCCCTATTAACAAATGGAGATTTGAGTCATAAAGATTTGACAGTTAATGAAAACCAGAAACCTACCCGGAAAGCTACGAATTTGACAAAACAAGAGAATGGAGAAGATGACTTAAAGAATAGTCCAAAGGTACCAAGTTATATGGCAGCAACTGAATCGGCCAAGGCAAAGTTGAGGGCACAAGGGTCTCCAAGGTTTGAGCAAGATGGAATTGAGAAAAACAACACTGCTGGTTCTGGGAGACATTCTCTGCCATCTTTAACTAACAACAAGATTAGTTCGCATTCACCTAGAACACAGAGATCAGTTCAAGCAGGTGGCAAAGGGGGCAACAAAAGTGACAGATCAATGCCATCTTCTAAAGGAGGAAATGGTATGATATAGTCCTTCCTACATATAGTGATTTGAAAATGTCATATTATGATTTCACCTAGAAAATTACCATTTTCAAAGAGTTTTGAAACTCAATTGTTAGTTTAAAGAGACTAATCCAATTTTCAGTAAGATGAATGTCGTTGAGAAAGTTTCTGGTACTTAATATTTTATAGTTTAGTGTCTTAACCATTGATTCTAAAGCTGTACAGTTCTTTTTATTCATGGTAAATTTATTTGGTAGAAGTGGGATTCTAATTTCCAAAATGAATCCACCATATGCTGGTATATGCCTTTGTTTTCTCATGATTGATAATCAAAATCATCTTGCAGGGAAAGTAATTCAAGCAGAGTGGAGGAGGTGAGCAAGGAGACCCTGGTTTTCAGGGATTGAACAAGGGAATGTTGAAAATTGTGTGAGGTCGTCTGTGATGAAAGTTGTTGAAATGATAGGACCGTTGTATGACCTGGTTTGATCACCTTATTTTTCCTGCATTCTGGGTAGTGAGTTGTACAACACAGGTTTTAAGTTTTGCATGCTGCAACTTTACAAGTCTGCGTTCTGTTTGCCTGTGGCATGATTTCTTGGCTGTCCATATTGTATTTTTATCCCTTCAGTGTGTGTGATCATAAAGATTTATTTGTGTTCCCAAGTTTGTGTATGGACAAGTATGATCTGGAAACATGAATACTCTCAAACGAGATTTCTTCAGCCTTCAAGAATTCTTTTGCATTTCAACACTTCAGGTCTGGAGTGAAGGATGGATCATATTGCTACATTCATTATTACAAGAAAGCCTATGATGCATGATTAGGGTCTAGCTAGTGTAACAACTAAAAATACCATTCAATACGGTGACTTGGTCAATAATATGATCTACCTTCATTTATTAATAAATAGACACTGATATCAGTGTAACAACAGTAGAAACAAAATATGAAGGAAGCGGAACGGAAGGGGATTAATAAGTTATTTAATAACGTTGATATTTAATATTGTTTGCTATGTGTGACGATTTCTTCCATAAACCACTTTATGAAAAGTGCTAATATTCTGTCCTTACAAAGACACTTGGGACCAACTTAGGATTTTGGAATGTAAAGCATCTAAAATACAATTTAAGGCCTCACGTCATTGGTTCTTATGGTAAAGTGATTAAAGAAAGTGTATTACTTATAAACAAAATAATTAGAAGATCTAACTGGTTATAAAGAATATTCGAAAGACTAAATGATTTTTGAAGAACTGCAGAGATGAAGGGCGATGTATAATTTAATATAATATTGGTCTTCTATCAATCTGTGATTTTGGTTATTTATTTCAAAATGTATAAGTTTGATTTTTTCTTTTTAAATTCGTAAATTTTCCAATTCGCAATCCTGCAAATATTTATTTATTTTAGTTTAGTTTAGTTTAATTGAAGATAATTTTCTGATTTAACTTTTTCTTGTCGATCATCTTTTTCCGATCTTCCCGTTTATAATGACTAAGTCTGAGTACACAGAAGTCCTCTATATACTCTTTCGTTTCAAGTCATGACATCAAACACTAATTGAGTGTTTCTTTTAAGTTGAAACTGCTGATGAACACGTAAGAATGAATCAATCAGCGTGGTTGTGTGCTCGGTAGGACATAAAATAAAAAATTTAGATTGTTGTTCTAAAGTAGATCTATACTGGATAGTAAAAAGTTCAAAGGAGAAGGAAAATATAATGGATAGAAACTATTAATAAGGTAATACTTCAAAGAAAGTTAAAAATTAAGCAAAATGTATAATGGAGATGCAGGGGATCGAACCCTGTACCTCCCGCATGCAAAGCGGGCGCTCTACCATTTGAGCTACATCCCCACATGTTTCAAACGTATAACATTAAATAAAATATATAAATCCTAAAAACAAGTAAACAATTTACGAGTTATGAGCACAACGCAGTATTTTATTTAACTGCTGGCATATGTGAGGAATATGTAGCCACATGTTATTAACAGTTGTTGTCGTTGTTGAATTGGAACATGATATTATTCAGGAAATTATAACATATTTATGATTTCATTACTCTCATCTCCGATAAAAACAGATTAAATGAGAATAGATATGTTTGTTGTGACATATATATTTTTTATATATTATAATAATATTAGTGTACAAGAAAATTTTGTAACGAAAGTTTTTCTTATGCACAGTAAAATTTTTCTTTTATATATACGCGTATAGAAAGGGGAGAGGAGGCAGGAAATTTTAGCAAGTAGTTCTCCCTCTCATCTTTCTTATTCTTTTGTCTAAATTTCAAACAACGAGACTCTACTCGTGCAGGATGTGGTGAAATGGAAGAGAACTTGAATTAAGTGAGAAAACTTTGGTAGAAATATCATACCAGGTAAGGGGAAGTTTAATTCATTCAATATATGAGACTGAATTGTTGAGTACTCTATGAATAAGGAATATGAGTGGAAATCTAAACATTAGAACGATTGATTTTGAAGATTTCTCATGTTTTACAAAATTTGAAATTTTGTTGGAATTCTTGAAATTAAGGATGAATTATATGGTAAAATTGTTGTTTTCAATTTAAATTAAATATAATTCTTGTTTAATCTGAATTTGGGATTAGTTTGGTTGTCTAACACTGAGTAATTTGAAATCTACTAAAATGTGCAAAAATTTAATACTATTATTGGACGCGAGGAAGAAGAAAGGGACAAGGAATTTTTAAAAATGTTCAAGGGTAAAATAGTCATTTTCAGGACATAAAAGGAATTTTTAAAAATGTCCAAGGATAAAATAGTCATTTTTGGGACATGGAAAGAATTTTTTAAAATGTCCAAGGGTAAAATAGTCATTTAGGGACATACATGAAATTTTCAGAAAAGATTAAGGGCAAAATAGTAATTTAATGATTTCGGAAATGATTTTGGAAATGATTTCGGAAATGATTTCGAAAATAATTTCGAAATGATTTCGAAAATATATATATATATATATATATATATATATATATATATATATTTAAAATATAGAATGAAAGTAGCAGTTTTAAAGATTCGAGCAGTGTGTTGTGACGTGTGTGGGTCAGACTGAGTCTAAGGGCTCATGCCTAGAATCAGTCATGAGATGTTATGTATTGGCTAGACTGAGCCGGAGGGTTGGTGCCCAGAATCAGTCAAATACTATTATTTATTGACCCGAATGAGTCGTGAGGACGGGTGGTTCAGAATCCGACAAATGTGAATGACTTTTGTTGTGTTTGAATGGTACCTGGGGTCGTACAAAGTACATTAGTGTAATAACTATGTCAGAGGATTCTGAATGAGGTCCCAGACTTCAGTGATTGGTCGGGTTAGGTAGACTACGAGATCAAGTGGTGAGAAGTTGATGGGGGGATGACTGGTGGCGTGCTCGGAGGGGTACTCCAGTATGAGTGATGAAGGGCGCCAATAATTCTACTCTGTGTGGAGGGTGGTCAGAATGGTACTACGGGTGTCGATCACAATGTACCCACAGATGATAGCCTCTGAGTTCGGGCATAGTTAGGGTAGACTTCCGGAAGGCGTCTTAGTGTATTGATGATTTGTAATTGATGAAAATATGTAATTATTACTTCTATATCTGTTTTATTATACTGAATGATTTAATACTTACCCCTATTTTTCCATGTGGATGGGACTGCGATGATCACTTTTATGTGCGAGCAGATTAGGAGTTGAGAGGTGGAGATGCAATTACTGGACAACAATGATAGTTCAGTGCGGTAGCTTTGTGGGAGCTACTTTTTCATGTATCTGTATAAATAAATTATGTTACTATGTTCTGAGGTTCCGCCAGTGATCCGAGATTTCAGTCTATATTACAATTACATTAATATAATGTAATATAGATAATGTTATTTACTTGTTTACTATTTTGCAAAGGTATCATTATAGTAGCGATTTCTAGGGTCGTTACAATAGTGGTATCAGAGCGGTAGTATCCTTGTAAATTTGTGGGGATGGGTAGTGAACCTATGATAAGTCTATTGTGATTATACTTTGATATGTAAGTGTGTGTGAATGTTTGCTCTGTATTAATGGTTGCGTTTGATATAGGATGGCACCGCGACCTCCTACTCCTACTCCGCCGAGTGTAGATACCCTAACCAGGACAATGGAAATGTTGGCAGCTGTCATGCAGCAGTAGGCTACCTACCCGCAGTGGAGGCCAACTATGACATCATCCTCTACTGGATTCCACCAGTCAGAGCAGATGGGGTTGACTGAGTTCATAAGGCATAATCCGCCTCATTTTGGAAGAGATTTGGGTCCAGATGCAGCAGAGAAGTGGTTACGTGAAGTGAATAAGATTTTTTTAGGCTACCTTATGCCCGGAGGACAGGAAATTGACCTTCGGAAAATACTTACTAGTGGATGAGGCTGAGTTCTGGTGGTCAGGGACTCAGAGGATGATGACTGCACGTGGGGAGGTGTGTAATTGGGAAACCTTCCATGAGAGATTTCTAGAGAAATATTTCCTTGACAGTGTTAGATTTCAAAAGGAGATTGAGTTCCTGAGTCTAAGACAGGGAAATATGACGGTGCATGATTACGCCGTATGATTTGAACACTTATCTCGTTTACACAGGTACATCTTCAGAACAGTGGTTTTGTAGGAAGTTTGATGAGGGCTTGAGGGTTGAGATCAAGTTCATGGTGGTTCCTTTCTCTATCAGGAGATTCCTAGAGCTGGTGGAGAAAACAAAGACAATAGAGAGACTCCAGGAGGGAGGAGTCAGAGTGATGAGGACCCACCCAAGTGGGGTCCGGAGTGGGGGTAGTAGATCAGAGAGGAGGATGCCTTATTCACGCCTCCAGTCTTCTAGGAGTGGCAGTGTTACCCTAACATGCCGATTATCGGGATTTGTATCCGAGGTAAAATGTTTTCAATGTGGAGGCCCTCATTACAGGAACCAGTGCCCACAAAATGCCTTCACTACTCCTTCCCAGACTTCTCGGGCAGGTCTTTGCTACACTTGCAAGAAGCTAGGACATATGGCTAGAGACTGTCCACAGAAGCCTAGTGCTACAGTCTCAATTGGGACATCATTAGTACCTAGGGGGAGTGAGGCGAAACCCAGAGCTGCAGGGCGGGTGTTTGCCTTGTCAGGAGCAGAGACATCGATGTCAGAGAATTTAGTGCAAGGTGTGTGTTTTATCTCTGATATACCTCTACGAGTTTTGTTTGATTTAGGTGCTACCCATTCTTTTATTGCTGGTAATTGTACGGATAAACTTAAGTTACCTATGTGTGACCTACCCTATGAATTGAGGGTATCTACCCCAACAGTTGGACTGGTGGTGTCTTCTTATGTGTGTTTGAGGTGTCCAGTTGTCGTAGAAAGACGACAGTATAAGGTGAACTTAATCATTTTACCTTTGAAGAATTTGGATTTGATCTTAGGTATGGATTGGTTATCCACCAATCGCATTTTGATTGACTATGGACAGAAAAGGTTGGTGCATCCAGAATTAGGAAATGAGCTTATTACATCAACTCGACAGGTTCAGAAAGAGCTACGAGATGGAGCTCAGTGTTATCTGATCCTGACTCAGATGGATGAAGTGAATGATAATATACTGGAAGAGGTATCGGTTGTGAGTGAATTTCCTGATGTGTCTCCAGATGAGATACCAAGCATGCCACCTCAGAGAGAGGTCGAATTTGGGATTGATCTAATTTCAGGTTCAGGCCTAATCTCTATGGCATCATACCGAATGGCTCTAGCAGAATTGACTAAATTGAAGAAACAGGTAGAGGATTTGTTGAAAAAGAAGTTCATTCGTCTTAGTGTATCTCCCTGGGGCGCTCCTGTATTGCTAGTAAAAAAGAAAGATGGGAGCTCCAGATTGTGTATTGATTACCGACAACTAAACAAGGTGACTATCAAGAACAAGTATCTGTTGCCAAGGATTGATTATTTGTTAGACCAGTTACAGGGAGCATCAGGCTTTTCTAAGATTGATTTGAGATTTGGATACCATCAGATACTGGTTAAAGAAGAGGATGTATAGAAGACGACGTTCAGGTCGAGATATGGCCATTATGAGTATGCGGTCATGTCGTTTGGAGTAACAAATGCACCTGTAGTGTTCATGGACTACATAAATAGGATCTTTCGTCCTTATTTAGATAAATTTGTTGTTGTTTTTACAGACGACATTCTTATTTATTCTAGAACTCGGGAAGAACACCAAGAACATCTGAGGGCAGTGTTGGTTGTGTTAAGAGAGAAACAGTTGTATGTCAAGCTCTTAAAATGTGAGTTTTGGTTAGATCAGGTACAGTTTTTGGGACATGTAATATCGGCAGAAGAGATATTTGTAGATCCTTCCAAGGTAGATGCAGTGTTAAAATGGGAACCCCCTAAGACAGTGACGGAAGTGCGTAGCTTTGTGGGACTTGTCGGATATTACCGAAAATTTATAAAGGGTTTCTCTAAAGTAGCATCTCCTTTGACTCAGTCTCTCTATTGTATTTGCTTTCTCCACCAGTTTTGGGAATCTTCTAATAGAGAAAGGAACCACCATGAGCTTGATCTCAGCCCTCAAGCCCTCCTCAAACTTCCTGCAAAGCCACTGTTCTGAAGAAGTACCTGTGTAGAAACGAGATAAGTGTTCAAATCGTACGGCATAATCATGCATCGTCATATTGCCCAATCTCTGAAATCTAACACTGTCAGGGAAGTATTTCTTCAGAAATCTCTCACGGAAGGTTTCCCAATTACATACCTCCCCACGTGCAGTCATCATCCTTTGAGTCCCTGATCACCAGAACTCAGCCTCATCCACTAGTAAGTATTTTTCAAAGGTCAATTCCTTGTCCTCCAGGCATAAGGTAGCCTAAAAAATCTTCTCCACTTCACGTAACCACTTCTCTATTGCATTTGGACCCAAATCTCCTCCAAAATGAGGCGGATTATGCTTCATGAACTCAGTCAGCCCCATATGCTCTGACTGATGGAATCCAGCAGAGGATGACGTCATAGTTGGCCTCCACTGCGGATAGGTAGTTTGTTGTTGCATGGCAGCTGTCAACATTTCCATTGCCCTGGCTAGGGCATCTACACTCGGTAGAGTAGGAGTAGGAGGTCGCGGTGTCATCCACAACCATCAATACAAAGCAAACATTCATACACACTCACATATCAGAGTATAATCACAACGGACTTATCATAGGTTCACTACCCATCCCCACAGATTTACAAAGATACTAGCACTCTAATACCACTATTGTAACGACCGTAGAAATCGCTATTATAATGATACCTTCGCAAAATAGTAAACAAGTAAATAACGACATCTATATTACATTATATTACTGTAATTATAATATAGACTAAATTCCTGGTTCACTGGCGGAACCTCAAAACATAGTAACATAATTTATTTATACAGATACATGAAAAAGTAGCTCCCATAAAGCTACCGCACTGAACTATCACTATTGTCCAGTAATCGCATCTCCACCTCTCAACTTCTAATCTGCTCGCACATAAAAGTGATCATCGCAGTCTTATCCACATGGAAAAATAGGGGTAAGTATTAAATCATTCAGTATAATAAAACAGATATAGAAGTAATAATTATATATTATCATCAATTACAAATCATCAATACACTAAGACACCTTCTGGAAGTCTACCCTAACTATGCCCGAGCTCAGAGGCTATCATCTGTAGGCACATTGTGATCGGCATCCGCAGTACCATTCTGACCACTCTCCACACAGAGTAGAATTATTGGCGCCCTTCATCACTCATACTGGAGTACCCCTCCGAGCACGCGACCAATCATCCCCCATCAACTTCTCACCACTTGATCTCGTAGTCTACCTAACCCGACCAATCACTGAAGTCTGGGACCTCATTCAGAATCCTCCGACATAGTTATTACACTAATGTACTTTGTACGACCTCAAGTACCATTCAAACACAACAAAAATCATTCACATCTACCGGATTCTGGACCACCTATCCTCACGGCTCATTCGGATTAATAAATAATAGTACTTGACTGATTCTGGGCACCAACCCTCCGACTCAGTCTAGCCAATACATAACATCTCATGACTGATTCTAGGCATCAGCCTTTAAACTCAGTCTGACCCACACACATCACAACACACTACTCGAATCTTTAAAACTAATACCTTCATTCTATATTTTAATATATATATATATATATATATATATATATATATATATATATATCTTCTTCTTCTTTTCCGAAATCTTTTTCGAAATAATTAAATTACTATTTTGCCCTTAATCTTTTCTAAAAATTCCATGTATGTCCCTAAATGACTATTTTACCCTTGAACATTTTCAAAAATTCCTTCCATGTCCCAAAAATGACTATTTTACCCTTGAACATTTTCAAAAATTCCTTCCATGTCTCTTTCTTCTTCCTCGCGTCAGTAACAGTATCAAATTTTGCAGATTTTAGCATATTTCAAATTACTCAGTTTTAGACAACCAAACTAGTCTCAAATTCAAATTAAACATGACTTATATCTAATTTAAGTTGAAAACAACAATTTTACCAAATAATTCATCCTTAATTTCAAGAATTCCAACAAAATTTCAAGTTTTGCAAAACATGAGAAATCTTCAAAATTAATCATTCTAATGTTCAGATTTCCACTGTTATTCCTTATTCATAGAGTACTCAACAATCCAATCTCATATATTGAATGAATTAAACTTCCCCTTACCTGGTGTGGTATTTCTACCGAAGTTTTCCCACTTAATTCAAGTTTTCTTTCGTTTCACCAGATCCTGCACGAGTAGAGTCTCGTTACTTGAAATTTAGACAAAAGAAGAAGAAGGATGAGAGGGAGAACTACTTGCTGAAATTTCCTGCCTCCTCCCCCCTTTCTGTACGTGCATATATAAAAGAAAAATTTTACTGTGCATGAGGAAAACTTCGTTACGAAGTTTTCTTGCACAGTAATATTATTATAATATAAAAAAATATATGTCACAATATTTATTATTAAATTTTTTATTTTATTTTTCTTAATTTTTTTATATTCATTATTGTTGTAATGAATTTTATTTAAAATGTGAAAATCAATCTAAAATTCTTTTAATTCTATCTAAAAAGTTATAAGTAAGTTATTTTAAAAAGAGGTTTAATTAAATGATCATGCTCCTTTGTATGTCTATAGTAGTTTAATAAAAAAGAAAAAAAGTGAGTAGAAATAATAGTTTAATAGTAGTTTAATAAAATGATTTTGTATTTTTTGTCAAAAAAATTTAAAAGTCTATACTTTAGGGGAAAAAATCACTTATTGAAGTTTATGGAAATAGAATTGATGTGTGCTAAAAAATAAATATTTGATTAAATTGAAATTATTTGTTGAATTGTCTGAAAATATATTAAAATCTAAGTGTGTTCCTTACCAACTTAACATAGACATGAGAATAATTCATTTCAAAAGGAGAAAAAGTGGCCCTCTTAAGAGGGCATTTAACTTAAAACATAGAGACACTCTCGAAGCTCACATAATTAGAATATTTTATTATTTTGGGTTGCATTTTAATCTTATGATAAACCCTTATTAGGTGACTTCATATTTGTTTGCTATAAAGCATATTCTTAAAGTTTTTTTTTTAACAGATACAATGTTTTGAGGACTTCAGTCTTAAGATAAGAGAAAATACATGTTGAGAGGTTACTGAAACCAATTAAATCAACTTGGAACAAAAAAATGGTTAGCATAATCTCAGATAGACAAATTCTCAAAAAAGACCTTTAATTAATTTATATATACTAGCATGTGGTTTCTTACATTTTTAAAAGTTGTTGATGTTTTGGTGAAATAATAAAAAAAAGCATTATATAATTGATAAAATGGTTGAAGTTATTAAAAAAGTAGGAGAAGAAAATGTTGTGCAAATTATAAAAGATAATACTCGTGTGTGGGAAAGTGTTGAAATGATGATTTAAGTTTTATTTCTTAAAGCTTTTTGAACACCTTTTATTGTATATACGTTAAATCTTGTTTTTGAAGAATATATGTATAGCAAAAATATAAAAAAGAAACAATATTGTTTATAATGAATATAGTTTGATTACCGAACTGATTATATTTTTTTCATTATGAATTTTATCATGAAACATTTAATAAGATTGACTATATTTAATCCTTTCTCACATTGAAATTATTTGTTAACATACATGTTTGCATCTCTTGTAATAATGGTAAAAAGATTTACATCATTTGGTTTATAAGACGTGAGATACTACGAGGGGTGTGCGTTTTGATGTGTGTGTGTTGGGGTGCATGCATGTTTGTGTGTGGATATTTTAAAAAAATGAAAAATAGAAATAGTATAAAAATAAATACAACATAATCTTTGTCATTTTATTTTTAAATAAATTTCTTTAAAAAACTTAAACTTTTAAATCAAATAATAAAATGCCTTGTAAGAATGAGATGCAAAGAATTAATAATGAAATTCTTTTTTAAAGGTGAAAAGATTGAACAAATTAGATAATGTATTTTGTTCTGTGTTACAGAACAAAAGAATTATCTCCAAATATTTTGTTATCTATATAACTTTACTCGATGAGAAACTTTAAAGAAAAAAATCTCAAGAAGAGAAGTATCAATAAATATTAAGGTAGAGATAATATTTAATTAAAAATAAAGATTATTTATTGATAAATCGATAATAATGTGATAATTAATTAAAATATGGATGACTTTATAAAAAATGTTGATAGGTAAAACATATTAAAAACTCAATTTTACAATATCGATAAGAATTATACTTATTATAATATTATTATATATCTATTTAACATAAGAATATTTTATATCTAATTATGAACAAAGAAATTAAATTATAAGAAGGTGCATTAAGATAATAATGATAATAATTAATGGGGTCTTGGAGACCACCTATCACTGTATTATATTATTTATTGATATTTGAATAATTCCAGCCGGACCTGTTGATCGTGATTAGATTTTTCATCTCAATTTAAATCTGAAGGAAGGAAATTTCTACATCATTTTTACAAGGATGTCTCTAATAGCTGAATGGTTTCTTGAAAACTTTCCTCTAACATTTGTGTTTGAAACAAATTAATAATTTCTAATTTTTAAATTAGTTATTAAAAATCCCATCACATACTATACTCTTTATTCTATAATAAAATTTACTAATTTAATAAAATAAACAGAATTTGATCGAATGGTGGATTTACCTTGTTCACAACTGGAGTACTATTGATTATCGATGGCATCATTCAAAACTACAAATCAATTCAGAGAGAAAAAATATTTAAACTCAAGTAATTATACATCATAAAAGAAAAAAATAACTATTTAAAAGAGTGGAAATAGTTTAACTCTATATAGTCCAACATGGTGCCAACGGCCAAAAACATGTACTCTGCCCTTTACTCGTAATATTTATTGACAACATATTTTTACAACTGAAGACAAATGAAAAGATATAAAATAAAATTTAATAATATATAAAAGGTATTAGCAAAAAAAATTGTATACATTAAGTACAGCCGCCCAGGTCATGACGCACCATGCCTCATCTTATTTTTGTTTACAGATATCTTTATGGAGGCAATCATGTTTGAAATACTGCTGGGTATCTCAAATGTGCTTGAGGTGTTCATCTTTAGCAATATTACCTCAAACATAATTGCAGAAAGATATTCATGAAAACAAAAATAAAACAAATAGGATATGATGTTTCTCCCTGTACATCTTAAATAATGATGCATCACTGAAAATCACCCGGACTAACTTGACTAGGATCAATCACAACCCCGTGAATTTGTCCTGCCCGACCGAAAGATCTACGGTGCCTTACAGAAGGAGAGGAAGATAATTGAACTCCATGAGGAACAGGAACCTTCTGCGAGTGGCCAGCAATGCATAGAGCCCCAGTATCATCTTGCTCCCAATAAACTTCTACCATAAACCCAGTTGGGTTTTCCCCAGACTCTGTTCCTGGAATTCCCACAAACCTAGCTCCTACAGGAATCTGCATGTTCATTGTATTGGTCAGCAGAAAAGGATTATTGTATTAGTTGCAACTTAAACTGAACTCTGAAAAGCAGAAGAATAATAACCGCAACTTTGACTATTGTGACCAGGTATATAGATCAGTATTTTATATTCACTGTGTTGGGTAAATTGTTAGAACCAATTACAAACACAACCCTTTGAGAGGTATATACCTCAATGTAGAAAAATCTAAAGCAAAATACTGTTACACTGACCTGCACGGATTCCCCAGATGTTAAGGTCAGGGTTATTAGCCTCCCTTCAGCTGTAGCGTTTTCTAGCTCTGCTTGTCTTGCAATATTCAAGAAAACTTCTTCGAGAGTTGTAAGACCAAGCTGGATGTCAGAAATGCCAAATTCTTCTTCTCTATCTTGGAGCTCCCAAAAGAAATTCTGTTTGTAAAGCAACAGGAATATAAGAAGGTGTATCTCATGTAATTACACACGATTCGTGTTCATGGCTACTTTAGTGTGCGGTGCACATTATTCTCACTAATATATAGGCCACACTGGAGCGGTGGAGCCTTCCTGTTTGTGTGTTACCTTGACAATTTTCAGCTTTCTATCAAATACATGTAGTATGCATACATGATTGCAACTGCAACTTATATGTCCATGGGGAATGTAAATATAGGAGTTACCTTGATTACAATCATAAACTGTGAAGAAATAGACAGGATTCCTTTAAAATATTTTCATGAAGAAAGGAATTACTTAACTAACCAGGAACATATTCCCAAATTATTAAAACACGGTGCACAGATGAATTATTTTTCCCTTTTAAGGAAACAAAGAATTTGTGGGACCTTCTGCCATTTAAAATGAAGTATTAATGTTCTCTTGTAAGACTAGATAAGTTAGTTAAAGTCTATTCAAATTAATTATCATGAAGTACACCAAGTTTGGAACTCACTAAACATACAGAAGTTTACACTTGGTCAGCAAAACCAGAGTAAATATTGTAATTTAACAAAATTTCAGCCAATGGGAATAACTTAAACTAGAAAATTCCGATACAGATATGTTTCTATGCGAATCCGTATTTAAACAGTTAAAATTCACACCCTGTGTTAGAGAAATTTAAAGGAGATGGAAGAAGCAAAAGAAAGAAAGCTTACTGTCAAGAGCGCCTCTCTGTCATGAGGAATCACAAAAGTTAGGAAGTTATTGGTCTCCTCTTTTGGCACTACATCTAAATGCTGTCAAAATATTTCAGGGGTTAAAAACCAATACTTTTCTTGTAACGGAAATATTTTAAATCGTTATAACAATTCATCTTACATTCTTAAAGAATTTCTTCACTTCCTCACGATGTTCTGTAGATATTGCATCTCCATTGGTAGGACTACGTTCAATATTGTTTCCATAGAAGCTGATATTAGCAATAAAACCAGTACCAAAACGTGACTTTAATCTGATTGAGGTGCCAATGCAGCGAAGCCTTCCTTTTGCCATGATTCCTATGCGATCACTTAGAATGTCAGCTTCTTCCATAGAGTGAGTTGTAAGAACAATGGCACGTCCTCTTTTTGCATTTTCGATTATGTCCCACACATGCCTTCTTGTTATTGGATCCATACCAGTAGTCTACGAAATTAAAAAGAAAGATTAATCTTGTAATCATGTCAACAGAATATATGCATGAAAGGAATATACTGCTTTGCATACCGGTTCATCCAAAATGACTAACTTTGGGTCACCAATAAGAGCAATTGCAACACTAAGACGGCGTTTCATTCCTCCACTGTAACTTCCAGCTCTCACTTTGGCTGCATCCGTGAGTCTCACCTCTGCTAATGAAGTCTGGGTAATCTACATTTTTTCAGAGGAACATGAATTAAATGGAATGAGAGAAAATATTCAAATAGCTTTTAATTCAACTATTGCACACTCAATCATTGGTTGGACAGAACAATTTCAGGCATGGAGAAGGCATACTGATTTTATGGAAGCTGGGGACAGCCCTTTAATAGTAGCAAAGAGTTGGAGGTGTTCTTGGCCAGACAGTGCATCCCATAGTATATCAAACTGCAGATTAGCATAATCAATAATAGATGTCAGTAGTCCGTTAATGGAGAGAGGAGAAATTTTATTGTATTTGAAAATCATGTTGGTGTGTGTGTGTGTGAGAGAGAGAGAGGGAGAGAGAAACACCTGTGGACATACTCCTATAAGCTTTCGAATATTTGACATGCCAACAGAATTTCTGATTGAATGTCCATAAATCAATGCTGTTAAAGAAATTGAAAGTGTTAACATACTCTCCTTGACTTGTGTAATTTGGATTAATGAATATTTAATGTAGTAGTTAAAGACATAGACAAGGATAGAGAGCATCACCATCTCCGTTAGTTACTGGAGTTATCCCTGTCAAACAATTAATGGCTGTAGTTTTTCCAGCTCCATTGGGTCCTAGAAGACAAAACAATTGATCCTTTGCAAAGTTCACCCACAAACCCTGAAAATAATTTCAGATTAGCACATTGAACATCATCCTAAAATAGGTCAATCTCCAACATGTTGCCCTACTGAAACATCAAATATGTGGGACATTTTGATAGCATAATAAAGTATGGGGGCGGGGGGGAGTTAAAATTGATAATCATGATCCAAATAGAAATCAAGCTGAGAAAATTTCTGCATGTTTGTATGATTATTCAATTGAACTATACCCATAAGTTTTTTCATAAAACAACTAATTCCAAGCACACTAGATACGAGCCCTTTGTACTTGAAGCATGGATGCACAGGTCCATCTGTGCCTTCTTCTCCTGACTCCAGAAATTTCACTTTTAATGAGAAGATTGGGGAACAACAATCAAACTCATGAATGTTTACTTGTAGCCATATCATGAATTTATAATGCAAAAAAAATTGTTGCATGAAAATCAATAAGTTTTCTTCTAATCACCCCAACATCAAGGCTAGAAAGTTTACTAAGAAATACTTTACCTTAACAGCAGTGTAAGGGGCAGTTTTTTTACATTTGAAGCAGCAGCCAATGTTACGTGTACCAGGATATGTCTTTGCAAGTCCATGTATCTGAACAGCAACATTTGCATCAACCAGACCTTCTGTTAGTTGCTGTTTCACTTTGCTTTCTTCTTCAAGGACATCTTCATCATCTGGTGTACTTATTTCTTGAAGTGGGGTTGAACCCACACAACTACAAAGACCACCCTCTACAAAAGGAAGATGAGGAGACGCGGAAGTAGTGTTAAGCCATAAAGTGCAGGAAGAAAGAAAAACAGAACAAATTTAACCAATAAATTAATCACCTTTCACTTTTTGACCCCCTTTTCCTGTCCAATAACTGGGATTTAGAAAGTAGAATATTGATTTCCTCACACCCGATGCATTTGGGATTATATTATCAAAGTAAATGGCCAGAACAAACCAAAGAGCGAATGTAGCTGCAAGCCATTTATAAATATCATCCTGTCAATGAAAAGATAAAAATACTCAGTAACTGCAGTAACACAACTAAGGCTGAGGGGAAGGAAGGATCAAAGCATATATAGGACTATGGAACTGAAAGTAAAAGGGAAAAGCAAACAAAAGGCTTCTTAAAATAAAGTAGGAATTTAGATGTCAAATCATTGCATACAATGGTTATCACACAGTCTGCATCAGTATGAGCACATTCTCCTCGTTTACTCCATCTAACACCATTATCTTCAGAAGTTGCAACTGCATCTGAAAGCACTTGTATACCTTGAGAAAAAGGATTGGGTGGGAATATCGACCACAAATCTCGTAAAGTTTTGGAGAAACTATCCTTGTAAGGAAATCCTCCTTGTACCACAAGCTGCAAACAGAAAAACAACAAAGAACGTCAGCATTCACTTTCTGCAACTAAATAAACCTTGTATACAAACTACAAAGCACGAGAAGGATTTGCACCTGAGTCAAAAAGCCCACAATAAATATAGAAAATCCCATTGTTGTTGCCGAAGACGACTTTTTAATGAAAGCAGATAACATGAAGGCCAAGCCAGTCTAAAATTAAAAGGGAAGCCATATTACATATCATACAAATCCTAATGGACAAGTAGGTGAAAAAGAAAGCCTGGAAGAATTCCATAAATATGCTCACCATATTAAGTTCAAATAGGAAGAACAAAAAAAACAGGACCGCGAAACTGTTTTTCAAGAAAAATCTAAACTGGAACATCATTCCAAAGAGTACTATGAGGAGGGACGATAGGATTGTGACAACCGTCTCCCAAATGAGCCAGGACGACCAGTAAGCAAAGTCGTAAAGGCCCATCATAGTCATTGCCTGCACGAACAAAAAAACAACAAAATTGAATCATAAAAACATGCACAATTGCATAGGGGATGAGCATCTGCAAAATTGATTTTACAAATTTAATATGGATTTTAAAATAAATTATTTACATTTGGATATTTTATTCTGGAAACAAATTAGTAATAAATTTCACTAATGTAAAATTGTATCTGCTGTTAAAGCTGCTTAAAATTGATTGTAATCAATAATCAATTTTATGCTAAGAAATTAATTTCTCAACGTGATATAAAACACATACGTATTTACTTCAAATCATCTGAACCACTGTTTCAACATAATTTTAGATGATCCAACTTGATTGAAATATATGTACCTGGCGAAGTTTAAGCTCTTTCTCCGTCACCAAGGAGCTTATCTGAAGAACAAAATTAAACATGGCGATGGCGAGAAAAAACGCGGGACCAATTGTACCCACGGCAGAGAAAGGAGTCATGGAAGGGTGCGCGAATTCCCTCAGAAACACATTCCAACTGAAACCCGGGTCTGAAATCCCACAAATTCATCAATTAAATCGAATTGTCACAAAACAATTAAAAAAAATAATTGAATAATTTCCAAACCTCCAATAAGGTATCTGGCAATCTCCCTCTCGGCGGCAAGCTGAAGAGGAAGTTGAAACGACACAGTAGGGTCCTCATATTTGCCTCGCCTCTGAAGACTGGTGGAGTTGGTCTGAAGACCGTAGCTTATAACGGTGGCGTTTTGCTCCGCGAAATGAAGCGCCCCTGGACAACGCATAGGGTTATTGAACAGCCACGCGTCCACTTCGGTCCTGTCCTTAAACGACTTCACCTGCACGCATTACTCATGCTTAATTATTCATAATTCGCGAACAATTAACAGTTAATTATTGAGAACATTGAAGATTGTGAAGAGAAATAGGGTGCCTTGGAGGGAGGGATGGGTCTGCCGGGGTTGTTGTTCATGATGCGGGTGACGATGGTTTGGAGGTTAGGGTTTTGGTCACCGCTCCAAACGAAGTCGTAGCAGGGGAGTTTGATGAAGAACTTGTCTTCGCAGGGAGTGATGGGGGGAGAGGGTTGGGTGGGAGGGTCGGTGACGCTCTTGTAGGCGGAGGTGGTGGAGGTCTGAGCCTTGATCGCCTTGTCGATGGCGAATATCAGGAAAATGAATATCAGAGGGGATAGCAATTGTAGAAGGCTCGCTCTCTTGTTCCGCCATGATAGTAACAGATTCTTCTTCAACAGAGCTCTGAATTGGTTCAACACCAATGGGAAACCGGTGAGATTGGTCGTCATGGTTTGCGCGTGACCTCTCTCCCCCGGTGTCTGTCAATCACAGGTGGGTGATGGAAGAAGGAAATTGCGGGGCTCTCTCTTCACTCTCTCTCACTCTCTCTGTTGTCGCGTAACGAAGATGTTCGGAATGTGGAATATATAGCGCTCAACGTGGGAGAGAGAGTTTGGTTTTCGCTCTTTCTCCTCTGAGTGTGTTTTGTTGGGTTGGGTTGGGTCTGTAAGTGAAGCAACATCATGATCAATTCCAAGAAGGGAAAGCGCGGGTTTCCGTTTTCCGTCGTCAATCTCAGAAGGGTGCGAATCGTGCTTACGCATGCGAGGTTTCACTTTTGACGCTGGAATACTGCGAAATTTACGACTCCTGCCATTGCGTTTTTAATACATTACATGTCTTCGTTTCACAATATTTCTAACTTTGAAAACTTATTACCGCTTGGTTATTGTTTTAATTTCTGAATTTATGGTGGAAGAATAGCCTTTAGTCTTTAAAAATGTTGGTCAGAAAAAAAAGGAAATGTCGAAGAAAAGGGAAGAGTGATCAAATAGAATGAAATTTTTTTTTAACTGTTAGTGAAAAAATGACATAATTAGTTTTTATAATAATATTTAATTAATATGATAATAAATATATATATATATATATATATATATATATATTAAATTATAAACATAAAAATAAATAATTATTTTTTTAAGTAAAAATAATTTAAAATATTTTTTATATTTTTATTTTTTATTCAAATAAAAGTGATATATTTATTTTCTTTATTTTTTATATTAGTTGTTTTCGCTTCACATTTTATTTTAATCTTTCGTATTAAAAACGCATATCAGTTTACATTTTTTTAAAATATATTGTAAATTTCTAAACATCTCAAAAAATAGAAAATTACTTTTTATCCGTTAAATATGTATTTTTTAATTAAAGAGACTACTTTTTTTAATTTAAAATGCCAAATTCAAACTCAAATTCATTTCAAATTTCAAAATAAAAAATATAATTAAGTCATTAACTTATCATTATTATTTTAATTGTTATTTTAATTAAGCCATATGCATGTTTTTCCATTCGTTCTTATTTGTCTTTTTATATATATATATATATATATATATATATATATATATATATATATATATATATATATATATATTCATAGAAATCAAAAGATATAAAATAGACACAGTAGTAACGACCCTAGAAATCGCTACTATAATGATGTCTTTGTAAAGTAATAAACAAGTAAATAACAACATCTATTTTACATTATATTATCAGTAATTGTAATATATATTGAAATTCCAGTTCGAAACGTAACTTCAAAATATAGTAACATAATTTATTTATATATTATACATGTAAAAGTAGCTCCTCGAAGCTATCCCACTCGAATTATCATTGTTGTCCAAGTAGTCACATCACCATCTCTCAACTCCCGATCCGCTCCCACATAAAAGTGATCATCGCAGATCCCATCCACATGGAAAAATAGGGGTAAGTATTAAATCATTCGATATAATAAAACAGATATAGAAGTAATAATTATATATTATGATCAATTACGAAATTATCAACACACTAAGACACCTTCCGAAGTATACCCTAACTATGCCCGAACTCGGAGGCTATCATCTCGTGGGCACATCGTGATCGGTACCGCAGCACCATTCCGACCACCCTCCCCAAAGAGTAGGATTACCGGCGCCCTTCATCACTCATACCGGAGTACCCCTCCGAGCGCGCCACCGCTCATCCCCCATCGACTTCTCACCACCTCGATCTCGTAGCCTACCCGACCCGACCAATCGCTGAAGTCTCGAGACCTCATTCGAATCCTCCGACATAGTTATTACACTAATGTACTCGTACCACCCCGGTACCATTCAAACATACAAAATTTATTCACATTTGCCGGATTTTGGACCACCTGTCCTCACGGCTCATTCGGTCAATAAAAATAGTATTTGACCGATTCTCGGCACAAATCCTCCGCTCAGCCTAGCCAATATATAACGTCTCGAGACCGATTCTGGCATCAGCCCTCAGGCTCAGCCCGACCCACACACGTCACAACACACTACTTTCATTCTCTCTCTCTCTATATATATATATATATATATATATATATATATATATATATATATATATATATATATTTTTCCTAAAATTATTTCCGAAATCATTTCCAAAACTATTTCCGAAACTATTTTCGAAATTATTTTCGAAATCATTAAATTACTATTTTGCCCTTAATCTTTTCTTAAAATTCCATGTATGTCCCTAAATGACTATTTTACCCTTGGACATTTTTGAAAATTCCATTTATGTTCCCGTGATGTAAAATGACTAGTTTATCCTTGATCTTTAAAAAAAATTATCACCATATCCCTTTCTTCTTCCTTCGCTCGCTCAAGCGAGTACACCTGGCCGCTCGAGCGAGATGGAACCCGAGAGTCCCCTTTTTTGAAGGCTTCGTCGCTCAAGCGAGTACACCGGCCGCTGAGCGAGACATGACCCGAGAGTCCCCTTTGTTTGAGGCTTCGTCGCTCAAGCGAGTACATCGGTCGCTTGAGCGAGACATGACCCGAGAGTCACCTTTGTTTGAAGACTTCGTCGCTCAAGCGAGTACATCGGTCGCTTGAGCGATAAAGGACCCGAGAATCCCAAATTTTCCAGATATTCTCGCTCAAGCGACGTATTTTTCGCTTGAGCGAGTTTTGCATATTTTCCCAGATTTCAAATTTCTCAGTTTCAATCACCCAAATTAGTTCCAAATCAAAATTTAACCATAAACATGTTCAATTTAAGTTAAAAACAACAATTTTAGTATATAATTCATCCTTAATTTCAAGAAAACTTTCAAACGGTGAACAGTTCATCAAAATCAAAAATTCATCAAAATCATAAATTCTTCAAAATCAGACATTCTTCAAAATCAGACATTTCAATAATTCATATCTCTACTCCTATTCCTTATTCACAGAGTACCCAACAATTCAATTTCACATATTGAATGAATTAAACTTCCCCTTACTTGGTATGGTATTTCTATCGAAGCTTTCCCACTTAATTCAAGTTCTCTCCCGTTTCACCAGATCCTGCACGAGTAGAGTCTTGTTGCTTGAAATTTAGACAATAGAAGAAGAAGGATGAGAGGAAAATTTTTTATTTCCCTCCTCCCCCGCTTCAGTATTCATATATAAGAAAATTTTTACTATGCATGAGGAAAACATCGTTACGAAGTTTTCTTGCACAGTAATATTAATATAATATTAAAATAAGGCATACGTCACAATCTCCCCTCCACAAAAATTTTCGTCCTCAAAAATAAACTTACTTGGAAATAGATATGGATAAGACTCTCGCATCTGATCCTCCATCTCCCAAGTGAAGTCCCCGGATTTCTGATCCCATACCACCTTTATCATTGAGATAGTTCTACCTCTAAGTTGCTTCAGCTCGAGAATCCTCTATCCTTACCGGTCTCACATCAACGGAGAGATCGTCTCTAATCTCGCACATTGTTCGACTCCAGGACATGACCTGGGGTCATGTACATATTTCCTCAATCGAGATACATGAAATACATTGTGCGGATTCGCCAAATGAGGTGACAATGCTAACTAATATGCCACTCGGACCTACCTTCTTCAAAATCCGATATGGGCCAATAAACTTAGGAGTCAACTTCTTAGATTTAATTGCCCTTCCTACTCCAGAGAGTAGGTCCGATTCTCAAAAATACATGGTCTCCCCCTCAAATTCCAAAGGTCTCCTCCTCCGGTCCGCATATGATTTTTGTTTACTCATAGCGGCTCTCGACCTTCTCTTGTACCTCCCGGACCTTCTCTCGTAGTCTCGCTGGAGTAGCTCAGGTCCAATCAACACTTTCTCTTCATCCCGATACCAACATAAAGGTGTTTGACACCTCCTCCCATAAAGAGCCTCATATGGTGTCATTCCGATACCGGCATGATAGATGTTATTATACGTGAACTCTATTAATGGAAGGATCTCATCCCAACTTCCTAGATTATCCAACACACAAGACCTCAACAAGTCTTCTAGTGACTCGGATGGTCCTCTCTGACTCGTCCATCTGTTCGGGGGTGATAGGTCGAACTCAACCTAAGTCGAGTACCTAATGCCTCTTGTAAAGTCTCGCAGAATCTTGAAGTAAATCTAGGATCCCTATCCGAGATAATGCTAGATGGTATCCCATGTAATCGAACAATCTCGCAAATATATAGTTGTGTCGGTTTAGTCATAGATATCCTCGATTTACAGGGGAGGAAATGTGCACTCTTCGTCAATCTGTCCCACTATCACCCGGATCGAATCGTACCCTCGAATTGTCCGTGGTAAATGGGTAACAAAATCCATGGTAATGCTATCCCACTTCCATTCAGGTATCTCCATTTGTTGTAGCATTCCTCCCGGCCTTTGGTGTTCCGCCTTTGCTTTCCGACAAGTCAAACAAGCGACCACATACTCGCAATATCTCTCCTCATACCGGACCACCAATAAACCTTCTTCAGATCTTGATACATCTTAGTCATACCAGGGTGTAGACTTAGACGACTACGATGACCTTCATCTAGTATTGCTCTCTTCAATTCCTGGTCAACAGAATACAAATCCTTCCTCTAAATCTCGAAATATTATCCTCACCCATCTTATAGTCAATAGTCTGTTCGAATCCTAACTGATTTATAACATTTTTCAATGTCATATCACCTTGTTGTCTATCTCTGATCATCTCGAGAAAATCATTAGTAATGGTAATGCTACCACAACTAATACTAGTATCACGAAACTCTACATCTAGATGCAGATCCCCGAACTTCTCAAGTAATCTCAATTCATCCATCATCATTGCTGACATCTGAACCGCCTTCCTACTCAAGGCGTCAGCCACGACATTCGCCTTTCCTCGGATGATAAAGTAACCGAAAGTCATAATCCTTCGAAACTCCATCCATCTTCTATGTCTCATATTTAGCTCTTTCCGATCGAATAAATACTTCAGGCTCTTGTGATCACTAAAAACTTCAAATCTGACTCCATAAAGATAATGTCTCCACATCTTGAGAGCAAACACCACTGCTGCTAGTTCTAAGTCATGAATGGGATAATTCCTCTCATGAATTCTAAGTTGTCTCGACGCATATGCCACCGCCCTTTTATCTTGCATCAAGACACAACCTAACCCCCGAATAGAAGCATCACAATATACCCGAAAAGATTGAGTCACATCTCGGGATCACCAACACTGGGGAACTAGACAATATTCTTTTCAACTCCTGGAAACTCTCCTCACATCTATCTGTCCAAGCAAAAGGTTGATCCTTACGGGTCAACTGTGTCAAAGGAGTTGCTATCTTAGAGAAACCCTCTATAAATTTCCGGTAATATCCCGCAAGTCCCACAAAGCTACGCACTTCCGTCACTGTCTTAGGGGTTCCCATTTTAACACCGCATCTACCTTGGTAGGATCTACAGATATCCCTTCGCCGATATTACATGTCCCAAAACCGCACCTGTTCTAACCAAAACTCACATTTTGAAAGTTTGGCATACAATTGTTTCTCTCTTAACACAGCCAACACCGCCCTCAAATGTTCCTGGTGTTCTTCCCGAGTTCTAGAATAAATAAGAATGTCGTCTATAAAAACAACAACAAACTTATCTAAATAAGGACGGAAAATCCCTGTTCATATAGTCCATAAATACGGCAGTGCATTTGTTACTCCAAACGGCATGACCACATATTCATAATGGTCATATCTCGACCTGAACGCGCGTCTTTCGTACATCCTCTTCTTTAACCAAGATTCGATGGTATCCAGATCTCAAATCAATCTTAGAAAAGATTGATGCTCCCTGTAACTGGTCTAATAAATCATCAATCCTCGGCAACGGGTACTTGTTCTTGATAGTCACCTTGTTTAGTTGCCGGTAATCAATACACAACCTGGAGCTCCCATCTTTCTTCTTTACTAGCAATACAAGAGCACCCCAGGGAGATACACTCGGGCGAATGAACTTCTTTTCCAGCAAATCTTCTACCTGTTTCTTCAATTCAGCCAATTCTGCTGGAGCCATACGGTATGGTGCCATAGAGATTGGGCCTGAACCAGGAATTAGATCAATCCCAAATTCGACCTCTCTCTGAGGTGGTAGCCTTGGTATCTCATCTGGAAACACATCAGGAAATTCTCTCATAACTGGTACCTCTTCCAGGATATTTTCCTTCATTTCATCCATCTGAGTCACAATCAAATAACACTGAGCTCCCTCTCGTAGCTCTTTCTGAACCTGTCGAGCTGATGTAATAAGTTCATCTCCTAATTCCAGATGTACCAACCTCTTCTGTCCACAGTCAATCAGAATGCGATTGGTAGATAACCAATCTATCCCTAAGATTACATCCATATCCTTCAAAGGTAAACCGATTAAGTTCACCTTGTACTGTCGTCCTTCTACGACAATTGGGCACCTTAAACACACATAGGAAGACACCACCAGTCCAGATTGCTGGTGTAGATACCCTCAATTCATAGGGTAGGTCACACACAGGTAACTTAAGTTTATCCATACAATTATCAACAATAAAAGAATGGGTAGCTCCTGAATCAAACAAAACTCGTAGAGGTATATCGAGAGATAAAACACACACCTTGCACTAAATTCTTCGACCTTGATGCCTCTCGCTCCCGACAAGGCAAACACCCATCCCGCAGCTCCGGGTTTCGCGTCACTCCCCCGGGTGCTAATGATGCCCCAGCTGAGACTATAACATTGGGATTACGTGGACAGTCTCTAGTCATATGTCCTGGCTTCCGACAAGTGTAGCAAAGACACCGCTCGAGAAGTCCGGGAAGGATTAGTGAAGGCATTCTGTGGGCACTGATTCCTGTAATGAGGGCCTCCACATTGAAAACATTTTACCCCGGATACAGATCCAGATGATCGAGGTGTTGGGGTAACACTGCCACTCCTGGAAGACTGGGGACGTGAATAAGGCATCCTCCTCTCTGATCTACTACCCCTACTTGGGACCCTACTTGAGTGGGTCCTCATCACTCTGACTCCTCCCTCCTGGAGTCTCTCTATTGTCTTCGCCTTCTCCACCAGCTTTGGGAATCTCCTGATAGAGAAAGGAACCACCATGAGCTTGATCTCAGCCCTCAAGCCTTCCTCAAACTTCCTGCAAAGCCACTGTTCTGAAGTTGTACCTGTGTAGAAACGAGATAAGTGCTCAAATCGTATGGCGTAATCATGCACCATCATATTACCCCGCCTCGGACTCAGGAACTCGGTCTCCTTCGAAATCTAACACCTGTCGGGAAGTATTTCTCCGAAATCTCTCACGGAAAGTTTCCCAATTACACACCTCCCCACGTGAAATCATCATCCTTTGAGTCCCTGACCACCAGAACTCAGCCTCATCAACTAGTAAGTATTTCCCGAATGTCAATTTCCTGTCTTCCGGGCATAAGGTAGCCTCAAAAATCTTCTCCACTTCACGCAGCCATTTCTCTGCTGCATCTGGACCCAAATCTCCTCCAAAACGAGGCGGATTATGCCTCATGAACTCAGTCAGCCCCATCTGCTCTGATTGGTGATATCCAGCAGAGGATGATGTCATAATTGGCCTCCACTGTGGGTAGGTAGCCTGCTGCTGCATGGCAGCTGCCAACATTTCCATTGCCCTGGCTAGGGCATCTACACTCGGTGGAGTAGGAGTAGGAGTAGGAGTAGGAGGTCGCGGTGCCATCCTATATTAAACGCAACCATCAATACAGAGCAAACATTCACGCACTCACAATCGAGTATAATCACAACGGACTTATCATAGGTTCACTACCCATCCCCACGTATTTACAAGGATACTACCGCTCCGATACCACTATTGTAACGACCCTAGAAATCGCTACTATAATGATGTCTTTGCAAAGTAGTAAACAAGTAAATAACAACATCTATTTTACATTATATTACTGTAATTGTAACATATATTGAAATTCCAGTTCACTAACAGAACTTCAAAATATAGTAACATAATTTATTTATATATTATACATGTAAAAGTAGCTCCCTCGAAGTTATCCCACTGAACTATCCTTGCTGCCCAGTAGTCACATCACCATCTCTCAACTCTTGATCTCGCTCCCACATAAAAGTGATCAACGCGAGTCCCATCCACATGGAAAAATAGGGGTAAGTATTAAATTATTCGATATAATAAAACAGATATAGAAGTAATAATTATATATTATGATCAATTACGAAATTATCAACACACTAAGACACCTTCCGGAAGTATACCCTAACTATGCCCGAACTCGAGGCTATCATCCGTGGGCACATTGTGATCGGTACCGCAGTACCATTCTCGACCACCCTCCACACGAGTAGGATTATTGGCGCCCTTCATCACTCATACTGGAGTACCCCTCCGAGCGCGCCACCGGTCATCCCCCATCAACTTCTCACCACCTCGATCTCGTAGTCTACCGACCCGACCAATCGGTGAAGTCCGGGACCTCATTCAGAATCCTCAGACATAGTTATTACACTAATGTACTCTGTACCACCCGGTACCATTCAAACATACAAAATTTATTCACATTTGCCGGATTTTGGACCACCTGTCCTCACGGCTCATTCGGGTCAATAAAAATAGTATTTGACCGATCTCGGCACAAATCCTCCAGCTCGGTCTAGCCAATATATAACGTCTCAGGACTGATTCTGGGCATCAGCCCTCAGGCTCAGTCTGACCCACACACGTCACAACACACTACTTTCATTCTCTCTCTCTTTATATATATATATATTTTCCTAAAATCATTTCCGAAATCATTTCCAAAACTATTTCCGAAACTATTTTCGAAATCATTAAATTACTATTTTGCCCTTAATCTTTTCTTAAAATTCCATGTATGTCCCTAAATGACTATTTTACCCTTAGACATTTTTGAAAATTCCATTTATGTTCCTGTGATGTAAAATGACTAGTTTATCCTTGATCTTTAAAAAAAATCCCCACCATATCCCTTTCTTCTTCCTTCGCTCGCTCAAGCGAGTACACCGGTCGCTTGAGCGAGATGGAACCCGAGAGTCCCCTTTTTTTGAAGGCTTCGTCGCTCAAGCGAGTACACCGGTCGCTTGAGCGAGACATGACCCGAGAGTCCCCTTTGTTTGAGGCTTCGTCGCTCAAGCGAGTACATCGGTCGCTTGAGCGAGACATGACCCGAGAGTCACCTTTGTTTGAAGACTTCGTCGCTCAAGCGAGTACATCGGTCGCTTGAGCGATAAAGGACCCGAGAATCCCAAATTTTCCAGATATTCTCGCTCAAGCGACGTATTTTTCGCTTGAGCGAGTTTTGCAGATTTTCCAGTCCGCCATTTTCAAAATCCAGATTTCAAATTTCTCAGTTTCAATCACCCAAATTAGTTCTAAATCAAAATTTAACCATAAACATGTTCAATTTAAGTTAAAAACAACAATTTTAGTATATAATTCATCCTTAATTTCAAGAAAACTTTCAAACGGTGAACAGTTCATCAAAATCAGAAATTCATCAAAATCAGAAATTCTTCAAAATCAGACATTCTTCAAAATCAGACATTTCAATAATTCATATCTCTACTCCTATTCCTTATTCACAGAGTACCCAACAATTCAATTTCACATATTGAATGAATTAAACTTCCCCTTACTTGGTATGGTATTTCTACCGAAGCTTTCCCACTTAATTCAAGTTCTCTCCCGTTTCACCAGATCCTGCACGAGTAGAGTCTTGTTGCTTGAAATTTAGACAATAGAAGAAGAAGGATGAGAGGAAAATTTTTGATTTCCCTCCTCCCCGCTTCGATATTCATATATAAGAAAATTTTTATCGTGCATGAGGAAAACTTCGTTACTGAAGTTTTCTTACACAGTAATATTAATATAATATTAAAATAAGGCATACGTCACACACAGGGATATTGTTGTAAATGTCAAAAATATAAATAATATTTATAGAATTTTTTGAAACCTTATGAGTGATTAATGAAAAGTTAATTTACATTACAATTAATTAGTAAAAGTTCATGTAACTCGTCTATTAATGATAATGTTATTTATTAATGATTCATAAAGAAAATTAATCAGATATACGAGATTATATAATTAATATTAACTAAAAATATGTTTTTTTTTAATGTAAAATTAAAATATTTGTATGAAAAATACTTGAAAACAATATTAGCTATTAATAGAACTTAAAAATTACTTTAAAAGTGAGGAAATGTTACTGTATGTTATGAAATAAAAAATATAGTAAATTTAAGTATTAAACAAATGTATAAGCTTTTATAGGATCTTAAAATAAACTCAACAAATTATAAGTAATCTACCTACATCATAAAATGCATTATTACAAAAATAAAACTTTAATACATAATGTGCTTTAATGTAAGTATTTTAGTGAGTAGGTTTTGAAAAGAAAAAAAAAATGTTAAAATACTCTTCCAAACAAACCAATATAAACGTTAGTACTGTGACATATATGGTTTTACAAATGTATATTTTTAATGAGGATGATAGTAAAGTTTGAACTTAACACTTAATATAATATTTAAAATTATGTATTATTTTTTTTATGATTTTCATATATAATATCATTAATGTATATTAATATAATATTCGGAATATATATATATATATATTAAATTTAAATATATAAGATTACTTACATATCATATTTAAATTTATTCCTAATATTTATTTTTATTGAATTTTATGATATATCATATCTCCTCCAACAAATAAACGATAATTAAAATTTAAAATAATATGATAAAAAAATTCAAAATAAGTTAGAAATTCAAAATAACATTAAAATATATTCATAAAACACATTCAACTATTTATTATTATATATATATTATACATTACATTCTATCTATATATTAAATATTTAATTAAACTCAAGTATATGCACATGTAACACTTTTCTTAAGTGTTAAACATTATGATATTTAAAATAGTATATATATATATATATATATATATATATATATATATATATATATATATATGATTAGGCTATTTGATCCAAATCTTAAAATATAAGTTATGGAATCTTCTTCTTACTCTTACTAGATAATCTTTTTATATATATAATTCAATGATCAATAGAATCTAGATATTTCATTAAATCTCATTATTATCCCTTAATATATCCTATATTATACACACTATTACAGTTACACATAATCTCATATATATATATATATATATATATATATATATATATATATATATATATATATATATATATATATATATATAGAATCTTATTATGATTTATATCACTTTAAAAATTCTAACTTATCATCCAAACATAATACATTATAACATAAAATATAAATACTAAAAATTTCAATTCTTCCTTCATCAAATAATGCTAAGTATTTAAGTAAAAAAAAGTTGTTGAAATTTAATAATTAAGTAAAATATAAACAACTTTAGCATTGAAATCATTTAAAAAATGTTGTTTAAAAGTTAGAAAATACTCTCTTAACAACTTAGCTGACAAATCTCTCGCCTAATAACTTTTTAACTCACCCAACGACCAAACATATTAAGTTTTCACTTAAACGATTTTTACTAAACAAACAAATGGTCGTACAGTGATTAAAGTTCTTGGATTATCATTTGAATAAGTTTAGTTTAACGAATTGATTGTTGTCTAATAGCGATCATGTAAGAAATAGTTATGCAAAGTTTTGCAATCAACCAAAAATTATATTTCAATCTCAATTTAATCATCCATCTTAAATCATTCTGACCAAATCACCTCAACATATTAAAATATTTTTACCTAAAATATTACAGACAATAAAACTAACTTTCCCTATCTCAAAAATATTATTTTTAAACTTGAAAACTTCAAATTCCTAATTTATTAGAAAGTGAAATTTTATTTATAAGAAATTTTATAAACAAATTGAACATACTACAGTATTATTAAACTAGGCAAAGTTTGTCTTTGCCTAATAAAATCTATATACAAGCACGTTCATATCTCGTGTAACCTTAATCTCCAATATACAACCTTAATCCTCAATATGCAAAAATAATCTAGAATAAAAATAAGAAAAACTTACTTCATCTAAAATTTTGATTAAGTATAATTGATCTCCTCTATTTCAAAAATAATAAGACATATTTAAATTTAGAGAAAAGCGAAAGACGAAATAAAAAAGTTAAAAACAAGATAAAAAAATAATATGATTTTATAAGTTATTTTATTTCTAATTATTTTAACTTAATCAATAAAACTTCGAACTTTACTTAAATTATATCATTTTTACTCTTAACTTATTTAATTTCATCATCACATTTAATTGTGTGACATTTAAATTAATTTAAACTTTTTTTCATTCTATTTTACTTTATACATTTAATTATATTAAAATAAATTTATAGCCATGTATAATAAATGAAATCACATTGTGGTGTTTTAAATAAATGAAAATAGAATTGAAATAAAAAAATACAGGATTGAAAAGTAATAAGTACAGATTTAAATGTTAACCTATTTAATTTTGGCTTACAAGTAAAAGTAATTAACTGATTTTAAAATGTGATTTATTTTATTAATTTCTAATTATTTAATTAAGTCGAACCATAGATGTTTTTACTTTTTACTAATCTTCATGGTCTCCTAATAAAGCCAATGTCTATTCAGTTCATGAATGTTTTACTCAAACAGTTGTAAAACACTCAGAAATTCAATAGTTTATGTAAGATAAAAAAATATTAAAAAGAGGACTTCTCGATTTTCAAAATGACACTGTTAATGATATTAATAATTAACAAAATAACATGAAAATATTAAATGTGATTAACAAAACAACTCTGAATAATATTTATTTGGTATTTACGATGATAACATTGCAGTATCAAGAGTCATGTGAAATAATAAATTATCTTCAAATAAAACCACAGGATCCAACGATTATTTATTTGAAGAAATTTATGATGTAACTTTATAAAAAATTATTTATTTTAAAATATTTTTTAAATGAGTACAATTTAATTTTTCTCTCAAAATAAATAATTTACACGCGTAATAAGTTATTATATTAAAAAAATCGTTTTCGCTATTACATTAATCATCTTTGGTGTGAGAAAAAAAATATCATTAATATAATTTATTATTAGAAATTATAAAGTACGTACTTTAACCGTATAAAATAGGCGATGTAAGATTGTTTTCATCTATTATTATCTTATCGTATTTTTAAATATTTTAACATACAACCTTATTCTATATTATATAAGTGGAATAATAGTTTTGTATTATAAAAAAAAAACATAAATTTAAATAAAAAATATAAAAGTTATTCTTAAAAAATAAAAATTAATAATATAAAATATATAAAAACTTATTTTCATTAATTAATGATCATTAATTAATGATCATTCACACAGGTGACGTGTGAACGCATACCACGTTGATTACGTGTAATCTTAAAAATATTATATATATATATATATATATATATATATATATTAAAAATAGGAATATTATTTAAAGAAATTTTTTTATCCCGAAAAAATCATTTAAGAGATTTCTACCCAAACAAATATTTTGTTTAAGTTTATTCCGCAAAGTCCATTTCTCAACGTTAATTTGTTTATATTATTAATAAAAAAGAGTTGAAATTCAATTCTTCAAAAGTCAAATTTCCAGCATGATATTTTTGAAAAAAATTTATTTTTTAAAATAACACTAAAATATTTATTAAAATTATTAAATATATGTTTATTTTAAAATAGATTTTAAAATTTTGATAAATTTATTTAGTCATCACAGTTAATTAACTGAAATTAAATTAAATAACTTAATATATTAAAAATATTATTTAATAAAATATTATTATTAATTAAAACAAAAAGTTTGTTATTAATTCGAAAGGAAGTTTTACATAAATAAGAAAATAAAATATTAGGTAACAGTATATTCATTTTAACATTAAAATTGCAAATAATAAATAATAAAATAGTAAAATTACTATTTTTTATTAATTGATTTGATTACTATAAATTTAATATTTTGATTTTATAATTTTTAATAAATTTATGAATTTTCTAATAAAAAATAAATATTTAGGAAAATAATTATATAAAATTGAACATTTAAATATATTTTTAATGTTTATACATTTATCTAAATTTTTTTAATTAATTAATAAATCATTATTTTTATATTAATAATAATAAAATTAAGAATTTAATAGTTTAGATAGACTATTAAAATTGTTATTAATATTTTAAATTATTAAAATAAAATGTAAAATTAGTATTTTATATTAAAAAAATTTAAATTATTAATATTAATAAATTTAATTTATATTGAAAATAATCATTTAATATTAATAATAATTACATTTAAATTTAATTTACATTATTAATAATTAAATTATTAATTATTTATTTTAAAATAAAAAACATAAATATTTTATCATAGTTTTTAAAATTATTTTTATAATACGAAAATGATGTTCAGAATTTCGAAGAGGTAAATTTTAAACTGTTTTTCGACAAACAGTGCAAAATTGGATCTTGATAAATAATTTGGTAGGGTCCAGTGGGAAATATATTTTTGGAGTGGTTTATTTTGAAATTTAAATTTAAGAAAAAAAAATTATTTTATTTTTAGAAGTTAATTCTTATTTTCTTTTTATATATTTTTTAATGAATAAAAACTAATGAAAAGTAAAATGGAATACAACTCAACCAATTTAATATCATTTATTTCAACCAATATAATATCATTTTAAAAATAAATTCTCATTTCCTTAGTTTTTTCATTTTTATCCAATATAAGATTTTAAACTCCCAAATTTTTTAGCCTTTTCAAATATGACTCCGTTCATCTCTCAAATTCTTGAATTCTCTTCATTTAATTAATTTAGTGAATCAATTTTTCTTACCAATCAAATACATCCTTTTTCTTCAAAATAACAATAATTGAATTGAAGTGAAATATAATTCATACTAATCAATGAAAGAATGGAGGATAAAAATATTTTATTTAAAACATTTTTAATATATTTTATCATGACTTAACAAAAAATTTAAACAATATCCTTTTTCACTATAATCTCCTGTGTATTTTTAATAATCAGAATTAAAATTACACATATTAATATCTATGTATGAAATGTTCATTAATTTTATCAAGATGGATTTTTTTTTCAAAATACACCTTTATAATTACTTTTATAATTGAAATATTTCATTTTTTAAACCATGGGTTATATATTATCATGGATTGAAATATGAAATTACTTATATTAATAACATTTTCAAGATTAAAATCCTCATTTTTAGCAATTTCTTCTTTACATTTCATTTTTCATAGTTTTCATATGTCAAATTTCAATTTTTATATGTTTTAAAGAGTAAGAGTGATAATAGGCAAAGTTGGTTGAAGTTTGAAAGATAATTGGTTAAAATTTATAATTGTCTTATTTAAATTAGTTCCAATTTTTCACATTATAAATCAAACAAATCCTGTTTAGGTTGGTTTAAGTTTGCAACTTCAAAAGTTAATAACTAACTTTAAAATAATACATTTATTATGAATTTATTATTAAAATAAAAAAATCATAAATTAAATAAATAAAAGTAATTTAAAAAGTTAGAATTATAGAATTATTTAATAATACAATTTACAACATAAAACAGATAAAATTACACAACATATTTTTTTAAAACAATAATAAATATAAATATAGGTAAGTTAAAGTCAAATTTAGCTCCATTATTCATTTATAAATATAAATATAATACTCAAATCAATGTCACCGTATTTACTATGCTCAAATTCAATTTTACACAATTTCCATGTCATTACTAGCAAAGAGGGTATTTTGGTCATTTGGATGGAACACGGTGAAGGACAAAATTGTCATTCGCATTTAATAGGTATAAGACATCGGAAGGGTTGACCATGTACTTCAATGCACAAGAACTGAAAACAAATTAAAAAGATAAAATAATCAAAAGGGGTTTTGGAAAAAATATGGTCAAAACTCAAATAATTTACGGGTTGGGTTTGTTGTATTCAGAAACTGAGGGCCAACAAAGTTGAATCTAATGCCTACAAAATAATTTTGTTGACCATTGGGTTCTGATTGTAGATCTTTCTTTCTTTGTTTTTTGTTTATAACTTATGAAAAATATTATTCTGGTTCATTTTATTAAATAATCTTTATACAAAACTATAATAATCTCAACAGAGGTAAAAATGACGACAAAAAATTAAAAATATTTTTAATTACTTTGTAATGATAAAAACAATCGATATAGTATTATAAATTTGTAATAAAAAATAGAAAATAGAAAATGTATTTTATTATTTATATTTTTTTAATTTTTAAAAAATAAAAATAATTTTATTAGTAGTTTAGCAGTATATTCAGTATGGTAGAGAATGACAGTTTTTTGTTGTTGTTATATATAGTCAGGACAATATTCTTTTCATGTTGTTTTCTGAAAAAACGTTGTATCAGGTTTCTCCTTTCAAATGCTAAAGATGTTTTTCGGTTTTGTTAGTTGTTGTTTCACGGTTCTCTATATTATTATTATTGTAAAATTAAATACTTTTAAAATTTAACTTAATTTATTTTCTACTTCTCTCCCATTCAATCATCACTATTTTTATTCTATATTTTTTAATTAAACAACATATATTTCTATTAATTTGTCCATCTATTAATCTTCAACTAAACAACCTTAATTTTTATTATGTCTCTTATTTTATTTTATTTTTCACTCTTCATTTATCTATATTTCTATTTTATCTACTAAAAGAGCATTAATAAGAGTCAATTTCAATGAAATTTTAACAATTTTAGGTATTTTAAAAAAAATATATCGAGAGAGATAAATAAATTATAAACAAACTGTGGATTTAGGTTAACTGAATTTTAAAACAAAACGTAATCTTGGATGCGACTTTTAATTTATTTCAAAATTAAATTCATATATTTCAAACCCGACTTATGTTTCAAAACAACAATTTATTTTTTGAGAAGTTACATTTTAACTTACAAGGTTACTCATGTTCACAAGTTTTAAAAAATCTACTCATTTTCACAATTTTATAAGATTAATTTATGGATGAAGAATTTTAAAAAACAACTTTTTCATAACTTGTTAGAACAAAATTCTCTATAATTTTTTACGAAAAACGTCAAAAATAAAAATAAACTTAATTTTTTATGAAAAAGGTAAAAAAATAAACTTATATCATATAATTCTCTCTGAGTTTTTGTTTAAAATCTATTTATAACATAAATTTAACTTATAAAAAAGTTTATTTTTTTTCTTATAATCAATTGTTATCTTTACTTTTTCATGTTCCGAGTATATTATAGTAGGTGGTATATATATATATATATATATATATATATATATATATATATATATATATATATATATATATATATATATATATATACTATATATATATATGTATATATATTTTGATTTTGTTAAAATTATTATTAAATATTTTAATAAAAATTATTTTATCCTCCTTATCTGATATATTTAAATATATTGATTACTACTTTATCATAAATCTATATATAGTTAAGAGTGATTAAATGTATCATTTAACTTGAATAAATTTATTATTAATTTATATTATTTAAAAAATAAATTACCCATTGACTTAGGTCTTAGATTACAGCCCTAGATCTGCATTTTAAAATTCAGCACGTTAAAATCATGGCATGGGTTTATTGGAAATTTGCATGTTACAGACACACACAAAGTTTAAAGAGATAGATTCTTTACATTTTGAACTTTAATTTGTTTTCATTAAAAGAAAAAGAACATAACCAAAGCTCTAAGGTGACGATCCTTAAAATATTGTCTCATGAAAGTTACTTAAACATAAAAACAAATATTTATAATTGAGATATCTTTTCTTTACATAGGGAAGGTGTCAAATTTCATTCTTCCAAGGTTATCTTTTACAAATTAGACAATTACCATCTTAATGACAATTTTCTTAGAAAATGCCTAAATAAAAAGGTCATAAAAATAATATATATATATATATATATATATATATATATATATATATATATATACGAGGTTTATATAATCATACAATTAATAATTTTTATCGATTTAATAATGTTAATTATTGGGTTTTTAATATCTGTTTAATACTCATACTCAAACCATTAAAATTATTTACTGTGATTATTATTTTATTAACAACATACATTTTGGATTCAGGAAGTCGGATAGGTAAAAAAATAAAATTATAAAAATAAAAATAATAAAAATGAAATAAATTATTAGATTTATAATTTATCAAATTTCAAGATGTTTCATTATTTTTAAAGATAGTACAAAATATATATTGAATGGTTACTTTTTATTTTAATCATTTATAACATATTACACATAAAATAGTGTTAGAAGTCTCATATCGTGTATCTCATGTCATTTGGTATGGGTTAAGGTTATTCCACATATTGCCAATTGGTTTTATGTTGAAATCTTAACAATGGTATCAGAGCCAAAACCTAATATCTTTCCGATTATTGTCTTGGCCAAGAGTTGCCCTTTCGTCGTGGGTCAAAATATCATTTGCCTGGTCCGACATGCTTCGTTGGAAGGGAGAAAAATATTATATAATAATATGGATAATGTGACTAAAAAAAAGTAAAATAAATATGAATAAATGGTAAAATTTTGTGTATAATAATTATTCTATTAAAGTTGGATAGGGTGTTGAGAAAAGTTTTTTATTCCCGAGTTGTTAAAATCAATTGATGATTCAGTAAAAATAACCATTTGACTTGTTAATTTTGACAAGGATTGAAAGTGTAGAGTAGATGTGAAACACTTGAGTGAAGGATAAGATATTTGGGAAAGGTAAAAGATAGTATAATATTTTAAATCAATTAGTAATAATCTAGTGAAAGTGATAAGACAAACGTGTGCTTAACAGAGTGATAGTGTTGATATATCAAAAATTTTCTCCCTTCTCCATTTTCCTAAGTGCTGAAGAAAAATATTTTCTTTGTTTCTTAATATAGAAGCTACTTGCTTTGTCTCCGTCTCTCATTGCTACTTCATATGTTTAAACTTTAAAAATTAGATAGGTCTAATAAGGATGCTTTTAGATTAAGAAAATGGGCTTATTGTTTTTTGAAAATAAAGTTTGATAATTATATTTTTGCAAAAAAAAGAAAGAATGATATAAATGATAGAAGCATAATTTTAACCACTTTATGATAAAGAAAAAGAATAATCTAATATAACTATTAATAAAAATGTTTATAATGATTAGTAGAAACAAAAACTAAAATAAAAAGATATCTTATACCCAATTTGTTCATTAGTTTTATTCTTTTGAAATAACATTTATTTAAAAAAATATATATTAAAACTAAAATAAAAATGATTATAATTAAAATATTATATTTTTTATGTTATGTTTTTTAAATATATAAATATACTATAATATTATAATTTAAATTATAAAAATTAATCAGTTAAATTTAAACTATTAATTATAATTAGTTATTTTAATATAAAAATATAATATTTTTTTAATTTATCTAATAAAAATATTAATTAATAAATTTGTTTTTTCATGAATACAGTTCCGAAAACGAAGGAGCAGGACAATTTCTGTAGAGAACAAACAGAAGGTTGCTTTGTCAAACCACGAAAACTGGATGTTTAAAGATTTTCCACGGATTATCATAGGACAACCACACTCCCTTCTTATGAGAATTTTCTGGCCACATGCCAGCACAAGAAAATTGACGATGTTTTCTCGTGCCAAATAACGGTCATTTTATGCCTTAAACACTGAATTTGTCTAGTAAGAAATGTTTGAAGAGTAATGTTTTTATTTGTTAAACACTTTAAAAAGAAACAGAAATATAAAAAAATAAAAATATTTTTATTTGTTAAATAATAAAAAATAATAAAATTACTTTAAAAGTAACTTTTAAAAAAGTTTTATTTTATTTTTTAATTTAAAAGAAAATGATTTTAATCGTTTGATAAAAGAAAATAGTGAAGATCCTCCTCAATGATGATAGTAATAAGTAAGAAATGTTGGAGACATTCTCTTTTCAATACTTTTTCCATTGTTGTATGAAATTCATTAGGAATCATTTTCTTGAGTTTGTTATATTCTCTCTTGATTTAGAAGTAGAATTTACTTAAAGAAAGCTATAATTTTTTCAACAAATTTTATCCAATAATAAAAAATATTAAAAAGAGTATTGTTACGTGACACAGTTACTCTTCGCATATGTTAAAAGACATTTGCCCGTGGGTACACGCAATGTGAGGAGACACATTTTATATTTTTTGTCAACAGATTTTGATGTGATTTAGTTACGTGCCCAAGGAAAAAACGCGGCAAGTAAAACGGAAACGGTGGAATTCAACATTAATGTAACGGAAAAGTCTAGCATTAGAAACACCATGGAAAATGCATCCCACAATACTGGACGCAAAAGTCAACATTACACGAGAAGGGGGCAATCTAGTCATTTAAACAAGGGCATATCCGGACGACTAAAATTCAACAACTTTAACCCAACTTCACATTTTCACACAGAAAAAAAAAACCATCATTCTCGAAAATAACATGAAGTTTCAGGGACAAATCGGTCTCACTTCACAACTTTATATAATACATAAAAACTACCCGTTTAAAGCGTGCCCTGTTTCTGACATCGAATATCCAGAAGCATGGCAAATGGAAACTCGGCTGCGAGCTTCTGGACTCAGGCAAACGCACTCCTTAGGAAGAATCTAACCTTTCAGGTAACTTTGTGTGTGTTTTTAACTTCAGTCGAAGTTTCACTTTTCTCGATCACAAACCAAAAATGCTAAAAATGCATTATCATTATCCCTCCTATGTTAAAAATGCTTGTTTCTAATTCTAATACTCATGACGTGAGTGTGAGTTATTAAGGTGTTGTGGTTCTTTCTCAGAAGCGAAATGTTAAAACAAACGTTCGACTCATCATGTTTCCGTTCCTGTTGTGTCTGTTGCTGGTTCTGCTCCAACGCCTGGTAGACAGTCAATTGGACAAGGCTGAGAACAAGTGTGGCTGCGTTTGTGTCAGGACACAAGGGGACACGTGTCTGGAGGAGAAGTGCGGGCTTGAGTATTCGGATTTGGACCAGGTTGCCACGTGCCCTGTTCCCAATCCTGTGGAATGGCCTCCTCTGTTGCAGGTGCCGGCCCCACGATACCGAGCTGTGAGAACGGAGAATTTTCCCTTTTCGGGTTATCCAGACGCATCCTGCAGGACGAATGCCTCTTGCCCTGTCACTATGCTCTTCACTGGCGCAAATCAGTCTTTTGGAGAAAGTATGAATCCTTACACTTTTTTGTTGTTTCTTTTACTTTTTTCTTACTTCACTAACTCTTTGTGTTTCCTCTTTTGTAGTTATATCTGGGAATATGATCCCAAGTTCCTTCATTCCTATAAACAACTCTGCTGCTATGGCTAGTTTGGCAGCAAACGTCGCTGTGAGTGAGTTACTGTTTTAACATTTTACCTTTTCTCTAGTTAGTGGAAGGTGTCTTTTGTTTATTGGCTAATTTATCATATATATATATATTTTGTCATTTTTGAAAATTTTGACCTTTTTGTTCTGTTAAATTTTTCTTAAATTGGGTTTTAATCCTCATATTATGAATGTATACTTTTACTGTATGTAAAAGTTTAATTGCAAATTTAGTCCTTTAATTCTCTAAAATTAAATAATTTTTTTTAATGTTAATACATTTATTTATATTTTTAATATGTGGACGTATCTGTAAGTAATGACAATATTAATTATTTATTTACGTAAAATATCAAATCAGTAATGTTTAATAATAAATTCTAACATTGTTATGAAAAAACTGTTACCATTTCCTAGTAGTAATTAGATAATATAGTATGTTAGATTAAAATTGCACAACTTTTTAAACTATGTTTTCATATGTTTCCTCACTTGCTAAACCTTAATGAGAAGACAAAAGAAAAGGGTCACATTGCATATATTACGGTAATTAGAAGATTGTATTGAAAATTTTAGTAACTGTGGATCAAGTAAAGCAAATTAAAAAATGTTGACAAAAAAATGTAATACATGCTTTATTAATTAGGTTTATATGTAATTTTATTTTGTCTACAAAATTTAGGGATCATCCTCGATGACAGAGGACACCAACTTTCTGGAACCTGCTTTCTTTTCGGATCTTCCTATTTATTATCTGCAAAGTCAGTGTACGCAGAACTCTACATTTTCCATTTCTTTTGAGCTATCAGCAGCAATTAGCAGGTCACAAGGTATGAGACATCTTTTATTGGCAATGTATAGTTTCCTATTACAGGAAACTGAATGAATAGGCATAGCAGTTTTGCATAAAATTGAGTACTTTTTTTCCTATATATTAATCATGAAGTTGGTGCTTGATTAAAAATAACTAGATAAACTTTCATGCTTTGGACATGTTTTTTTTTTTTTTTTTTCAGCTTCCATATGATTTAAGTTCATATCTCTGTTCAAACAAGTAATTAGTTTGACATAATTGCAACCTTTGTTATGCTTTTCTGAAACCTTCTGCAATGGTAGTGAGCTTGAGCTCGAACAAATGATTTTGAATACGTTTGCAGTAGTATAATTGTCTTTATATATATATATATATATATATATATATATATATATATATATATATATATATATATATATATATATATATATATACTGTCATGTTTCTCTCTGGATTGGTTATGCTCAACCTCAAGGCTTGCATCTCTTGCTTAAAATTTCTGTTACTAATCCAAAATTTTGTTTTCTGCTGGATGCAGAGTTAGTATGCGCTGAGGGTTTACTTTTATGGCGTAATAGTGCTTCTGAAGTGAACAATGAGCTATATAAAGGCTATCGGAAAAGTAACCCAGAGGAACAGATCGAAGAGATAGCTGCAGGTTGGTATATAATTATATCTGATTTACTTTAAGCGTGCAAAGCAGTACTTATTTTTACATTCCTTCCACAGGTTATGATTTTTTAAATTCAAATAGGAGAATATTTAATGTCAGCATATGGTACAACTCGACCTACAAAAACGACACTGGCTCTACTCAAATTGCATTGGCCCGTATTCCTCGTTCTGTAAATTTGGCAAGAGTCTAAAACTTTGTTTTCACTGTATGCTATTATCTATGATTGATATGACATTCTGTGACAGAAAACTATGTCTCAGGATGAAACAACTTCATGCTACTTGCAATATTCACTTCAATTTATATTTTATTGAAATATTTACTTAAATATCTAAAGTCATACTGAATCATTTAGATGAAAAAGATTTGAAGTAAGCATATAATTTCTGCATAGATTTCAAATTCATAATTAAAATGGAAGAAGTAAAAGAAATTATCATGATACCATGTATTACACAAATGTGGCATTTTAGATTTCAAAACAGTATGTAATTTGCTCTTTACGCATTTTCCTACTTTTAATTTTACATTGGTGTCTCTATTTTTTGTGCATATCATATATTACCATAGGGACTGACATCTATTATCAAATGCACGCGCAGGTATCAAATGCCTACCTTCAGTTTCTGTTGGGACCAGGTACCAAAATGTTTTTTGAGTTTGTAAAGGAGATGCCAAAACCTTCAACCCCAATTAAATTTGATTTGGCTTCTCTGTTGGGTGCTCTCTTCTTTACATGGGTCATCCTGCAACTTTTCCCTGTAAGTACATAAATATATGAAGAATTTATTTACAATGAACTACACTGTCTGCTCCAAAAGAATTTAGCACAAATGGGAGGAAAGAACTGACAAGGATTACAGAATGAGTTTCTATTGGCTAAAATTTGATTTTGAATTAGGCCTCTCATTCTTTCGTCTCCCCATATCATATTGATATGAGTGTAACCATGTAAAGCCTATTTCTAGATAAGGATTGTTGCACTAAGAACAATACATCATTCAAAGGCAACAGTTTTATCCAATATCTATTGTGTCAATACAGAATAATTAATTTTCTAGAATGTGATTTTTAAACTTGTGCATTTATTGATGTAGATTGCCTTGACATCGCTGGTATATGAGAAGCAACAAAAGTTAAGAATCATGATGAAAATGCATGGTCTTGGTGATGGGCCATATTGGATGATTTCCTATGGTTATTTTCTTGCCATATCCATAGTCTACATGCTGTGTTTTGTGATATTTGGCTCACTCATTGGTAAGAATGCAACCAGTGTGACTATTTTCCTTCTGACATTTTTGCCGTTTCTCTTTAACACAACCGTTTGGTTTTTCTCAGGGTTGAATTTCTTCACAATGAACGATTACAGCATTCAATTCGTGTTTTATTTCATCTATATAAATTTACAAATTGCACTGGCTTTTTTATTGGCTTCGGTGTTTTCAAATGTTAAAACTGCTACAGGTTTGATGATTACTAAGCTTGTTGAATTAGTATTTTCTTTTATCTGTTCGGATTACTGATTTTTTTTTTATTTGATGTAATTGCAGTACTTGCATATATAGGTGTGTTTGGAACTGGGCTATTAGCTGGTTCTCTCTTCCAATTTTTTGTTCAAGACACATCATTTCCTAGTAAGTCAAAAAATGATAAAAAATTATACGCATCTTGGTTCATTCATGTGGTTCTCGACATATAATATTTAATATGGTTATTTTAGGGATTGGCAGATATTGTACCATATTACAATTCATAGACAGACAGTTTTCAGTTTGGATGATATTGTTGATAATGCAAATAACTGTAGCCCTTGTTTCTGTTCTCAATAAACTTCTGGAAAAATTTCTACAATCGTTAACATGTTCTTGACTGTAACTAAACTGAAAATAATTTTACCTACAAATTTTTCTTTTGTTTAATTTTCCCTTTTAAATTTTATTAATCTCTTCAAGAACCTGAAAAATGAAATAAATTTGAATAGGATGTTACATAAACTGAAATTTTGTGTCTTTGCCCCTTCTACCCAACATGTTATTGTTAATTATGTTAAACATTATTGTTATAGTAGCTAAAAACATGTTTCAGTTCAATTTCATTCCAAAGGACAGGTGTAGCCTCTATTCGTTTGTAAAAAATATCTGTGCTATGTAAACATCAATTTATTAATGAGAAAAAAAAAAGGTTATGCAGCATCTAATCACATATTATCATGTATGATAAATTTGTAAAGTCAACAAACTATTATTTATGATTGGACGACAACGTAAAATTGTTTTATACTATAGAATATGATCATTATACTCTTTATTAATACCAGTATGAAATAGCTTCCTTGTTGCATTGTCCATCCACCCTGCTGCAGAAAATCAATGGATGATGTTCATGGTAAATTTATTTATTGTTCTTTAAGCTCCAGTCATTCATACTGGTAGCAGTATAACAGAAACACAAAGGAATGAGATTAATAAGTTTGTTTTGGAGATGACAAGGAGTGAGTGTTATGTTTCTTTATGTTTTCTTAATTCATCCACAAGGATGAATGGTATGAGTAGGAAATTAAGGTTTAGTGATTAAAGGGAAAAATTATGCATCATGAAATTCAGCAATTATCTCATTCTTGATGAAATGAAAAGAATAGACTAAGATGATCATTGTAATTAGGATTTATATCTATTTAGATTTCGTTGCAGTCATCTTTATGTATCATGGGTGAACATGTTGGCACTTTCTAATCTTCATTCTGGCCTGTTAATTCATTGACTGCACAATTTTCTCAGGAGGGTGGATCGTTGTTATGGAGTTGTATCCTGGGTTTGCTTTATATCGTGGGTTATATGAGTTTTCACAATACTCCTTTAGTGGGGATGCTTTGGGGACCAATGGTATGCGCTGGGGCGATTTGAGTGATAGCACAAATGGCATGAAGGAGGTCTTAATTATCATGTTCGTGGAGTGGCTATTGGTGCTTGTCTTTGCTTATTATATCGATCAAGTTTTGTCATCTGGAAGCAGGAAAAGTCCTCTTTTTTTCTTGAAAGGATTTCAGAAAAAGCCTCATTCGTCTTTTCGGAAGCCTAGTATCCAAAGGCAGAAATCTAAGGTTTTTGTTGAGATGGAGAAACCTGATGTCACTCAAGAGGTAAATTTTGTTTGCGCTGAATTACATTTACTCATTAGTAATATGTTTTAGAAATCAAGAAACCTAATATCTATCCATAGTAGGATTTCACTAACTCGTAGCATTTATGATTGATTGACTGTGCAATAATACTGTTCTATATTGCTGGTGTATAGTATATTTTCTCTTTAAAATCTGGCGTACCTTAGTTACATTACATGCATGAGGTGTTAATTACTTTTCCTTTTTTCTCTTCAGAGGGAGAAGGTGGAGCAACTGCTACTTGAACCGACCATTAATCAAGCAATTGTATGCGACGACCTGAGAAAGGTCTACCCGGGGAGGGATGGTAACCCTGAGAAACTCGCAGTGAGAGGTTTGTCCCTTGCTTTGCCTCAAGGAGAATGCTTTGGTATGCTTGGTCCCAATGGTGCTGGGAAGACTTCTTTTATCAATATGGTTAGTTAAATTTGATTTATGAGCAATAAACATGTTTGGAAAATTCCTTACTTTTCGTCCCCTATCCCTTCCTTCCCCCTTAAATATAAGCTGAATCTGAAAAATCTATTCAGTTTCTCAACATTAAAAAAAAGTTTTATGACTGCTTTGAAAAGAGTATCTTTATCAATGAAAATTGCCAATTTGTGATGCTTAGGGATGTATGAGTTTACACAAAAAAGTATGAATCTGATTGGTTTACATCACCATTCTGTAAAATCCTTTTACTCTGCTATGAATCCTTTTTTTTTTTTCTCTTTAGCTGTTGGATTGCTCCTCAATTAACTAGCATGTATTGCTTACAGATGATTGGTCTCACGAAGCCAACCTCTGGCAGAGCATTTGTTCAAGGTCTTGACATAAGAACTCATATGGATGGAATTTATACAAGCATGGGTGTATGCCCACAACATGAGTATGCACAAATTTCCTCCTATTTATGTTTTAAATGTAATATTAAATTAAATTTGTAACAATTGAGAAATTTTATGTATATTTTTCTCTTATTATTTTAGCTTGCTGTGGGAATCCCTGACAGGAAGAGAGCATCTATTCTTTTATGGCAGACTTAAAAATCTTAAAGGTTCAGCCTTGACGGAAGTAAGTCTGTTTGAGATTTATGCTTGGAGAGAATGTTGGTACTTAGGGTATCTTGCATTACAGATGGAGCAAAGAGAAAACATACAATTCTCCATTGAAAAAAGCATTGGGTGATAGTTAAAAGTTTGACCATTCTTCAGTAATATACAATACTTGTGTATTATGTTAAGATGACAAGTGTGAAACACCATGAGGAGTACTATATATTAGTTTGTCAATATTAAAGAAAATTGAACATCCTGTCCGTGTTCTCAGATTAATTTATCCTCTTTCCCCTTAATTATTCATGGCATACATATTTTTCTGTTAAAAAGGATATAGATATTTAGAGGTCATGGCTGTTGTGTAGATACAAATTAAACCATTTTCTCTTAACATTTATTTAGCTGTGAAGAAAAGACTTTTGGTAATTTTTACTTCCAATCTAATGATGTAGGCAGTAGAAGAATCGTTGAAAAGTGTAAACCTTTTTTATGGAGGAGTTGCAGATAAACAAGCTGGAAAATACAGCGGAGGAATGAAAAGGAGGCTTAGTGTCGCAATTTCATTGATTGGAGATCCTAAGGTGACTTTCTTTTCCATTCAATCTGTTTCAATAAACTAATTTTTTCTTTAAAATATTTTTGTTGTGTTTTCTTACTCTAAATGTTTTCTGTTTGTAAGGTTGTTTATATGGATGAGCCAAGTACTGGACTAGACCCTGCATCAAGAAACAACTTATGGAATGTTGTCAAGCGTGCAAAACAAGATCGTGCAATCATTCTTACCAGTAATCTCACTTCCCTTTTACTTTTAGAAGCACTGATAGAAGCTACATTCAGGTTTTAACAGCATGGACGTGGTCTCTTTCTATAAGAAATAGACTAATAAAATCTTGCATACTCTTTTCAGCACATTCCATGGAAGAGGCAGAAGTCCTGTGCGATCGATTAGGAATATTTGTAGATGGTGGCTTGCAGTGCATAGGAAACCCAAAGGAGGTAACATTTTCATTTCCCATTAACATGCATTTCCTATGTTCACTTTTTCTGGCTGTGAAGTGACAGTTTTTATACTTGTGGGTTTATCAAAAGTTGAAAGGTAGATATGGAGGAACTTATGTCTTCACAATGACAACATCTATGGATCATGAAAAGGATGTAGAGAATTTGGTGCGAGGGCTTTCCCCAAATGCTAACAAGATCTACCATATCTCTGGTACTCAAAAGTTTGAGCTACCAAAGGACGAGATTAAAATAGCAAATGTATTCCAAGCTGTTGAAACTGCTAAGAGAAGCTTCACTGTTTCAGCATGGGGTTTAGCTGATACAACATTGGAAGATGTCTTCGTTAAAGTTGCACGTGGGGCTCAGGCATTTGACACCTTGTCATAGTTTCATACACATACACATTACACTTGTACTCTTTTGCATGTACAGGATAAGTTTTATTACATATAGAATCAATTGTGTGTATATAGCCACGAATTTTGTTAGTTTTTGGCACATTCTTTTTACATTGCTTCTCCCAAAATAAAATACAATATTTACTTCATTGTAATATTTGAAGGATGTTCTTATCGATGGTTAGGAGTGGCCATGTGCATGGTTTGGATGGTGGTTGTTGGTAGTTGGGATGGGAAAATGATGGTATCGAGGAGGTCTTATGGTAGCCGAAGATAGTTAGTGGATTGAAGGTTGGACATAAAGGTTGACATCTGGTTGGGAATGTTGGTGCAGAGGTGTTGATTGACCTTAGGTTTGGTTAACTTCAAAAAAAAGCATCACTAAGAGTGATGGTTGGAGGTGTTTGGCTTGTCCTAGGCTAGAAGCCTAGAGCGCGCGTTAGCTAATATTGCATGCGTATGGGTGAGCTTTTAGCGGGTAGCTCCTTAATGAGCATTCTTTAGAAGTGCCCTCGCCGTCTTCAGACGAGTCATTCGACGAGCATTCTTGGTAAGCTGAGCCTTAGCAACAAAATCTATTTTGAGTTCTTGGTGACAGTGATTTAAGGGTAGGAACAACAGCAGAGGCTGCTTCAGCCTTTTGTCTCCTTTCACCGGTGAGAGGGTTGTTGGGACTTGGCTTCAGAGTTAGCATATATTTTTAAGAAGCTTTTAAATTTGTTTAGGTTTGTACAAGTCAATTTCTTTTTATTTCAAATCTATTATTAGCTTCTTAAGGCATCTTTATTTGAAAGCAATTCATCTCAAAAAAATGTGAAACAATGATTTAAGCGGAGACCGAAATTCAAGCATCTCCCATGCAAGAATTTTGAATTAGTTGTTTCACTCAAAAAATGTGAAATAAAGGTTTATATTATTACATTATCTTTAAGTAACTATCATTGAATTTTACTTTAATATAAGAAATTTAAGTAACTCTAAATAATTTATTATTTTTTATATTTTTTTAATATTTTTGTTAAAAATAAATATATACATTTAATAATTAATTACTTTAATTGATAATACACTATTATATTTTAATATTAAAATAATATAAAATATTTAAATAAAGATAATAAAAATTAAATAATACTAGAAAATACATTACATAAAACTAATTATTATTATTTTCTTCTCCAAATTTTTGTCAAATATATTTTACCAAATCTGCTTGAAGTTGGTGATAAATATTTTTATCTTGAATCGTTGTTCTCCTTTGAAAGTATATAGATCTAAAACTAGGATTAAGACATATCAATATTTGACATGTCATTTTCTCTAATATCATAATCAATATGATTTTGATATGTGTGTCGTTCGTCCTCAACAATTATATTGTGTAATATGATACATGCATAATAAATTATGTTCTTCAATGTATGAGCATCCCAAAAACGTGCCGGACAACATATAATTGCAAATCGAGATTGAAGGACTTTAAATGCATGTTCAACATCCTTTCTTCTTGACTCTTGTTTTGTCCATGTGACATTGAAATAATTTTCACAAATGTGACAAAATCTGGATAAATATCATCTGCTAAGTAATATCTTATATCATATTGCATTTTATTAACTGTGTAATGCATCGTAGGTGCAAAACCTGACACAACTTCATTAAACACATTATATGTATTTAACATAGTAATATCATTATTTGACCCTACAATACCAAAGAATGCATGCCAAATCTACAAGTCTTGTGATGCTACAAATTTGAGAATGATTGTTAGGTTAACATGATCACCTCAACAAAATTGATTTTTTCATGCAACTGGACACTTTTTCCATTCCGAATGCATGCAATCAATTGATCCTAATATACATAGAAAGCCACGTGTGATTTCCATTTGTAGTAGTCGATCAATGTCTTCACTATTAGGCCTCCTTAAATACTCATTTCCAAATATTGCATAAATGTCCGATACAAATCATTAGGGATGACAAAACGGGTCAGTCCGTCCCATTTTGGCCCGCCAAAAGCGGGGCAGGACGGGCGTGTCTGTGATAGTCATGGCGAGCTACATGTCTCGGCCTGCCCCACCAAATAGCGGGCTAGCGAGGTTGGCAGGCTGCCACGTCATATTTCTTATTTCATTTTATTTTATTATTTTTAAATCAAATCTTTCAATAAATTTAATAATAAAATTATCATTATCAACAATTCAATATATATATATATATATATATATATATATATTTCAAGTTAATAAATAAATTAATATATTATTTTAATAAATTATATTTTAGAACAATTAAATTAAGATAAAATTTATATAATAATAAATACATGTATGTAACAATAAAAATTTATTAAATCTTTATTTTTTATATTAAAAAGTTTCAACATTTAAATGAAAATTACATTATATTTATTTATTTGATAAAATTTCACATTGTTCTCCCATTGAGTAATTATCATATCTTCAATTCAAAACAATCAATGTCCAGGATCATTAGATGCGATATTTGAAGATCTCTCCAGTTTTTCATCCGTCATTTTCTTCCTCATCTTCAACAACACACAAAATTGAAAAAAAGAAAAAATTAGTAAAAAAAAGGGATTATCAAAAATAAAAATAAATAATATTTGAATTAAATGAATTACCTTCATAAAAGCCATGTTTCCAATTTGAAGTACAAATTATTGCTTCTACATTCTCGGACAAAAGACGATTTTTGTACTTATTAAGAATCCTAGAGCCAATACTGAATACTGATTCGAAGCAATTGTAGTAATAGGTATACTTAACAAATCCCTAACCAATAATGAAAGATCAGAAAAACGTTGGCTATTATTCTTCCACCATTGTAGAACATCCATATGTTCCGTAAAATCAAAATCCAATGTTGGCTCATCCAAATATACATCAAGTTGGTTTCTTCCAATTCTAGATGTAGCTTGAAGCTTGTGCTTTTCTAGTTCCTAATATGATAAATAAATAAAGAAATTAAAAATATTAATTGAAAATTCATAAAAAATAATTGACTTAGAATAATTAACTTACATCAAATAAGCTTGGTTTTGAGGATGAAATATCAACTTGTTTGCGCTTCAGAACATTTGAAGTTGTACTTTTGCTACAAAATTGAAAGAAAAGTATGTACAATTTTTTCTTTATTTTCTCCAACTTTACTTCACAAGTAAGTGAATTAATTCTTTCATAACAGAATTTTAATGTTTCCAAAATTACACCAAATGCAAGTACAACACTATATTCATCCCAATATTTATCAAATTTCATCCTCATTTTTTCAGCCATGTCCCTTACAACTTCATCTTTATCTTTTGCACTTTCCATTAGAAGACACTGAATTTTCCAAACTTGTAAAAAATACATATTGGAAGTAGGATAACTTGTAGCTGAAATTAAAGTAGTTATATCATAAAATGACAACAAGAAAACACTAATCTTTTTTTCTCTTTTCCATTCTTCTTCAGAAGGACAATACTTATAATTTTCATTCATTAGTTGTAAGCTTCCAAAAATACGTTGGTATTTAAGAGCACTTTGAAGCATTAGATAAGTTGAATTCCACCTTGTATGAACATCTAAGCACAACCCACTTGAAATATCAATGTCACCAAAATTTTGAAGGCATTGTTTGAATTTAATCATTCTACTCTCTGAACCCTTAACATATTTTATGCTTTCCCTAATTTGATCCAATGCATTATCAAGTACCTTCAATCCTTTTTGAACAATCAAATTTTACAATGTGTGCACAGCAACGCACGTGAAAGAATTCACCATCACATATCAACCAATGTTGCAAAACAAGTTGACTTTTTAATGTCTTTTGCAAAACATCATTACTAGAAGCATTATCCAAAGTAATAGAAAAAATCTTTTTCTCTATTCCCCAATCATGCAAAAATTCATTTATCTTCTTAGACAACTCAAATCCAGAATGAGGTGGAGGTAAATGGCAAAAGTTAAGAATCTTGCTACTTAACTTCCAATTTAAATCATCATAATGAGCTATCAAACTTATATAGCCTTCAGTAGTACAAGATGTCCATAAATTAGAAGTTAAACAAATCCTACTACAAATGGTAGCCAATTATTCTTTAATTATATTCTTTTCTTTCATAAATATTCTCAATACATCACTCTTAGCAGTATTCCTATAAACTAACATTGTATCAGAATTCAAATAATTTATCCAAGTCCTAAGCTCTGGATACTCAACAAATTTAAAAGGCAAATCATGTCGAATAATTAAATTAGCACACAACTCACAGACACTACAAAAAAAAGCCTATTACCTACGGATACAAATCCGTAGGTAAATTATACATTACCTACGGATATTACCTACGGAATTCTATTCGTAGGTAATTATCCATTACCTACGGATATTATCCGTAGGTAATGTAATCCGTGGATAATTCCGTAGGTAATTACCTACGTAATTACTATCCATAGGTAAAGTGTACATTACCTACGGATATTATCCGTAAGTAATGTCATCCGTGGGTAATTCAGTAGGTAAATTATATTAAACTAAAAGAATTGTCACTAGCAAGAATCGAACCCAGTACCTTAAAGTTGAAAACCGATACTCCAACCACTAAACTATTAGGATATTCTACTAATAATTTACAACTAAATTATACTTATATTTATTCGTGTAAATATATAAATATATAAATATATAAATATATAAATATATAAATACATAAATATATAAATACATAAATACATAAATACATAAATATATAAATACATAAATACATAAATACATAAATAGATAAATATATAAATATATAAATATATAAATATATAAATATATAAATATATAAATATATAAATATATAAATATATAAATATATAAATATATAAATATATAAATATATAAATATAAATATATAAATATAAATATATAAATACAAATATATAAATACAAATATATAAATATATCAAAATATAAATATATTTTATATTTATATATTTTATATTTATATATTTACACGAATAAATATAAATATAATTTATTTGTAAATTATTATCAAAATATCCTAATAGCTTAGTGGTTGGAGTATCGACCTCCAACTCGAGGTACTCGGGTTTGAATCCTGCCAATGACAATTCCCTTAATCTAATAATAATTCAAAGTTCGAAAATATAATAAATAATAAAAATATAATATAAAGGGGAGGGGGTCCTAGGTAATAATAAAAAATAAGGGAGGGGTAGTAATAAATAAAAATATTTTGTTTAGGTGAGTGCATTACCTACGGAGGGAGGGGTAGTAATAAATAAAAATATTTTGTTTAGGTGAGTGCATTACCTACGGATTTTACCCGTAGATAATAAGCATTTTTTTTGTAGTGGGAACATCATCTGATCTTTTTTTGTTTTTACTTCAACTTCCCTTGCATATCTAAAATTATTTGACCCACATCTTCAGTTTTGATCTTGTCACATTTTTCAATATGACGCTTTAAGTGAGAAGTTCCATATTTTTTCCCACCAATTATGTATTTTGTGTTACAACCATTACACACAAATCTTTCTTTTCCATCCTTACACAACAATCAGATGTATGAGATTTATCCTGCTTGATGTCTAACATAATATTTTCAGATTCATTTTTATTTTCAATATGTTGAAACTTAACCTCATTCTCAATTTCATTTTCATTGACGACATCATCAAGACCACAAGTAGGTTTACTAATTGAATCATCCATTTTCTGTTTAAAATTAAAAAAAAAACTTCATAATTTTTTCTTACTCAGAGATTTCAACAAAAACAAAAACATAAAAACATAATAAATGAGTCGTGAGAGAGAAAAATACTAAGAGAAAAAAATGAAACCTTAAGAAAGTAACAAATATAAAAGAGAGTAAAAAAAATGAGATATATATGATTTTTACCTTATGAAGAAGGATGAGTAAGAAGGAGATGATACGTAAGAGGAAAGGAGAGAGAGAGGGGTTTTTGCTTGAGAAAGGAAAATGTTTCCCGTTTAAGTAATTATAAAACTTTTTGAATTCTATTAATAGTAAGATACTAAGACTTTATGAATTTCTTTATGAGATAGTGAGACTTTTAGAATTCTCTTTTCATAAATTTTTATATTATATATTACCTTTCCGACTTTTTGTATTATATCATAATAATAAAAAATTATTAGTAAACTGGGTCGCGGGCTGGCTCGCCCCATGGGTTGACTCGACAGGTTGGCGGACTTGGCGGGGTGGGCCAAAACGGGCTGAAAATACTAACCCGCCCCACCATATTATGGTGGGCTGGCGGGCCGGCCCGCCGAGCCTGACCCATTTTACCACCCCTACAAATCATTGTAAGCATTCTATTGCAGTGCTTTCACTAATACAAATATATTCATCCACACTATCAGCAGATGATCCATAAGCCAATATGCAAATAACAACTATGCACTTTTGCAAAGGTGATGATAGATCTTAGTGTAAAGTAATCATCGTGATTGGCAAGAGCTTCCATAATTTTGACAAAAACCTCCTTTCGTATACAAAATCTTCTTCGAAATTGAGATTCTGTATATATTGGATTTTCAGCAAAATAGTCATTGAAAAATTGATGATGATCTTCTTCACGATTTCGATGAACTACCTTTCTTCTTTGTCTGTCACCACCCATTATTGTCAACTTGTTGTCAGTACTCAAGTAGTAACCTCATGATTTCTTCATCATGGTTATCTTCGAGTTCTCCATCTACGACTTAATCCAACAATGCATCTAAATTAGTGTTTTCAAATTTCATTGTATGAATAATTGAAGTGTTTGAAAATTGAGAATAATATTATAATACTATAAAATGTGAGACATTGCATGACATGCCAAAACTATATATAGATTCATAACACTAGTTTTACAACGACTAGTTTTTACAATGACTAATTTTATAACAACAAAATTTACAATGGTTAGTTATACGAAGTTAGTTTTTATAACGACTAGTTTTACAATGACTAGTTTTAACAATGACTAATTTTCATTTGTGCATGACTAATACATTTTTCAAACAAATACAATTAATTATCATAATGAATAATATATTTAAAATTCTCGTTTTTGTTTACTATAGTTATAATATTTATGGTGATCTTTACGTTGCTTCTCAAACATGTTAGTTGTGTCCTTCATGAGGATTTCATACTCCAAACACATTTCTTGTGACTTCTTTAACTTAATCAATTTATCAAACTTTATAATTTTTTCCTTTATTGTATTTTCTATGTCAGATAAATCAATATTAGGAGTAACACTTGCATTGACTTTTCTTTTTCTCTTTCTCTTGGTTGCCTTTTTTCCTATGAAGTGAGATATTGGTGATGCTGTGTCAAATTCTTCAACTTCGTGCGGTGTCTCTAGGTTAGAAGATAATGAGTATGTCCTTGAAGTAGAAATCTTGCATCTTTTTGAAGAATCATCTATAAATGTTGATTGCCATTTTTGTTTATCTTTTAACAACAACCAAGCATGTTCATATTCAAATTTTTTCCCTTTCGAATTTTCTGTGAAAATCTTATGTGTGAATGACATAACATCTTTCTCAGTCCAACCACTTTTCCTTTGATTGATAGCTTGCTTGTATCATGCATTAAATTTTTGAACTATAGGGTGAAGTTTACTCCATCAAGATTTTAATTGACTCACTGACCTCTTTGTGAAAATGTTATGTTCGTCATCATTATTGTATGCTTTTTTGATTCGCTCTCAATATTGGGTTAATGATTGATCAACTCCAATAATTGGATCCTTCGACACATTCAACCATGATCGAATTATAATCAAATCTTCTGGTATTGAGAATGTTGCATGAGGTTTCCTCTGAGACATATTTTCTCCACTTCCATCAAGTTGGACATTATTGAGTCCGATCGGGGAAAAAGGTTCTATGTTGACTAAAGGAGAAATGTTACAAATATTTAATGTCATTGTAGGTGGTGAAAACATAAAAAGTAGTGGTGGATGAATATAATTTTGAGAATTTTAAGAATTTTCACTAGTAAGAGATTAATAATTTTGCAATAAATTATAATAATACTAGCAATTAAATTGATTGAGATCCATAATTGGAGAAGAAGAAAAACGAGGAAATGAAGGATATGTGAATTTTTTTTACCATTGATGAAGATTTTATAGTGTAAAAAAAAAATGCAAAGCAAAACTTCAACGGTAAAAAATTGATGAACAATTATTTTTTCCATGAATAACGGTTACATTATAACGATTATCTTTCTCCATCTCCATTCTCTTCCCTCACCTCTCCTTTCTCTATCTTTCTTCTCCATTTTCTTTTTTCCACCTCACCTCTCTTCCTCCCCCTCACCTCTCTTCATTCATTTTTTATCTCATCTCTCAAATCTGCCTTCCCCTTCCCGTTTCCACCTCCACCTTCACGTCGCCTTTGTATCCCCTCTGCGTCCCCCACTGCGTCCTTTCGCGTCCACTCCACATCCCTCACTGTGCCCCTCTGCGTCCTCCTCATCTACATGTGACTTCACCTCCACATTCTCCTTTGCGTCCTCCTCCACATTTGTCATCATTATCATTGCCTATGCGGTTGCTGCTACATCTGCGTTCGCTATTGCATTCATAATTGGTGGTGCATTTTAACTCCAATTTTATATATTTCCATTTTGATTATGAATCTGGTCATTATAAACTAATTATTATTATTATGTTGTTGATGGTTGATAATTTTGAAATTTTTGGTTGAGAATGTTTTGAATTGGTGAAAAATTATGGATTGATGAAGATGATTTTGCTTTGTTTTACTTCTTGATTTAGCTGTGTTTACTTGCATTTGGTTCACTGCATTTGATGAAGATGATTTTGCTACTACATTTGCTTGTTGGATTTTTTTGTTGTGTTTGTTGAAGATTGATGAACTTGATTTAAAAATATTAATATTTTATTTGAAACAATTGTTGCTTCCCCAAGCATTTTTTGGTTGATATGAAGCAACTCTGCATGCCACGTCATTTTCTCCAATGGGATAGTTTCTTGAAGCAAATAGGGAAAATTTTTAAGAATTCTCCATTGGAGATGCTCTAATGATAAAAAATTTAAGCAACCCACTCTAATTTGATTGTTGAAAATGTGCTTTTATTTTTCCTTTCTTCCATCTTGAACCATTATTTCCCTTCTTCCTTCCTCTTCCCCTCTTTCCCTTTTACCTTTCTCTTTCCCTTTTCTCCATATCCCTTCTACTTCCCCTTCCATTCTTTCCCTATTCTCTCATAGTGTTGATGCAGTGTCAATGCATGTCGTTGTCCTCCTACCACCATATCTTGGTGTCGTTGTGTCTAGTTGTTGTCATGTGTTGTTACTTACACATCTCGTGTGTGGTCCATCTTTGCCTCTATGGATTTCAAATTTCGTTGCAATTGTGATTTGTTATGATTAGTTTGATTTTGTTTTTATATTCCATACAAAAAGTAATAAAATATTATTCTTTTCTTAAGCATCGATTGCTTCAAGAAGCAACTTTTGTTAATTTTGAAACAATTTTGCTTGTCATGTCATTCACTCCAATTGAAGAGATGCTTGAAACAACTTTAAGTATTTTGTAAGAACTCATGGTTGGAGATGTTCTTAGAGGATTAACTATTTTTTATTTTGCAACATCGTTATTAGTTTGGTTCCTCAAATCATGGAAATGATAAATTAGTTAGTTCTTTTTTAATATATTTAAATTAAATTGTATTATGATAATAATATACCGAAGTCAACATTTTCTAGAAAACTCTTTTCATTTATATTCTTTTTCATTATTTTGATCTCTATAACATCTACTTCTGTTTTTAAAATCGTTAGGTAGTATCCATGTTCTCTTCTTAAGGGACCTGTGTGTTTACACTGCCATGGATTTTGAAACAATTTTTTTCCCAAACTTCTCCCTCAATCTTTGATGGGGGAAATTATGACCTCTAAGAAATAAATATAGAATCTTATTTGGATGCATTTGATCTTTAAGAAGTTGTGAAAGAAGATTATGACATCCTTCCACTACCAAAAAATGTATAACCTCATTAGAGAATTTAAAGGATCTATCAAATACTACGTTGGGCGAAGTGTTATTTGATTTGCAAATATACGAGCAATGAAGGTTGATGAGAGAAAATCTTGTTGTTGAAGGTGCACTTCCAGCCAACCATCATGATACTAAATATAATAGAAAGAATTTTTTTTAAGAAGAACCAGCCAACAAGCAACAAAATACAACAAACAACCAAAATAAAGGCAAGGGTAAAAAAGAAATTTTCCCACATTGTCAACATTGTGAAAGAATGGGTCACCCTCCATATAAATGTTGGAAGAGACCTGACATAAAGTGCAATAATGCAATTAGATTGGATACAAATTTGTAATTTGCAAAGCAAAAATCCAACATGTTGTAATTGATGCACAAGATGATGACGACTAACTCTTCATTGTTACTTGTTTCTCTAGTAGTAGTTCAAGCAACACCTGGTAGATAAATAATGGTTGCATCAACCACATGGCATATGATAAATAATTGTTCAAATGATTGGACAATATTGAAGTCAAATGGGTCAAAATTGAGAATGGTGAACAAATTCTAGTGAAAGGCAAGGGATTAGCTATAACAAGCTACACATGAACAAAAACCCTCTCTAATGTTTTATATGTACTGGAAATTAACCAAAACTTGCTTAGTGTTGGATAACCACTTGAAAAAGGGTTAAAAGTTATTTGAAGATAAAGGATACATAATTAAAGACCTAACAAGCCTTGAAATGTGTAGACCCCAAATCTTGTCCGGCCTCTCAATAAAGCTAGAAGACCTCCGTTCGAAGATGGGTAGGGCCTCTTTAGGTACCTAGACATATTTACTAGGCTCCATGATAGGATAGAAGGCCTTCTGTGTTAGAAAAGTAGGCTGAGATCAAGAGGGGGGTGAATTGATCTTTGAAAGATTTTTGCAATTAACAGATTATCTATTTGTAAAAATAAGATTTCAGATCTGTTCTTGAATCACAAAGCAATCAATCAACAATAAACGCAACAACATAATTAAAAGAGGAGAAAGGTTTAGAAAGATATCACCGGTGTTTATACTGGTTCACCCAATACCAGGGCTACGTCCAGTCTCCAGCCAAATTTCAGCTGGGTTCCACTAGATCAAATGTTTTACAGATTACAATCTTACACTTAATCTACCACAAGAACCACAATTCCAGTTCCTGCACCTAACCTTTCACCAAGAACCAAATTCCAGTTCTTGACAACCTCTACAACCAAATTCCAGCTGCAGAGAAACCAGTGCCCACAATTCCAGGCACCAAACCTTACAGTAAAAGAATGAAAAGAAATTAAAAGAAGAAACTAGAATGCTCAAACCAGTTTTATGAAATTTTGCAGTGTGTTTCTTCTTAAAAAGAAAGCAATTTGCCTCAAGAAAGAATTTCAAAGAACTTCACAAAAAACTAGCGCGAATCTTTCTTGAAAGAGTGCTAAAGTTTGCTTGCTTGATTGCTAAAGGATGTGTAAAAGATTGATATGTAAAAAGTTCAAGCAACTCTGTTTATATAGAAGATTTTCAAAACTGCTGGTTTGATTGATATGTTAAAATAGTCTTTTAATCTGTTAAAAGTGTAGTTTTAATCTGTTAAAACTTCTTTTAATCCATTAAACCGTTCTTGATCCTTTAACAAATTTGTTTTAACTGATACGACAACGTTTATATCAATTAAAACTCTTTACAAAAAATCTTCTAATTTGTTTTAATCGATTGTTTTGTGATTCAATCGATTAAAAAACTGCAAAACTTTCTTGTAAATTTTTTAAAGTGATTTTAACTGATAAAAATAAGTTTTAATCGATTAAAAAGCTGTGTAGAAATTTTCTAAGTTGTTTTAATCGATTGAAACATGTTTTAATCGATTAAAAAGGTTCTGATCGGTCATAACTCAATTCTGATCGATCATATCTGATTCTGATCGGTCATTATTGCATTCTGATCGATCATCCTGAACTCTAAGTGGTTTTAATCGATTAAAACTAAGTTGTATCGATTAAAATACTGCAAAAACACTTTTCTTAACATTTTAAGTGATTTTAATCGGTTATTTCGAAGCTGTATCAGTTAAAATACTGACAGAAGGTTTTCAAAACTTTCTTTAGTGAAAACAATTGGTTATTTCGAAATTATATCAGTTAAAAACTTGTTTAAAAAAGCTTTTGTCAAAATACTTTGTTTTTAACTATTTAAACGTTTTTAGAGGCATTTTGCAAAATCTTTTAAGTGAAGAAACCTCATGCAGCAGAAAAGATAAAAATGATTATACCTAAGCAGAGCTGCAGACATACTAATCCCTCTACTCTTTTATCTAAGTGACTTTTGTCCGCTACAAAGTTGCCTTTGACTTCATCTTTGACTTCATCAAATCAATAAGATCTTTGCCAAAATATTTCAATAAGATCTTCATCACTTTTAGTCTCCCCCTATTTGATGAAGACAAACACCACTTTGAATAATAACTCTGCAAAAGAAGTCACTTGATAATACAGATTAGTGAGTAATAAAGAAATGAACTATTTTCCTATTTCTTCCCCTAAATTGTTGCTTCCCCTAAATTGTTGCTTCCCCTAAAGAATTATTTCTGATCAAAATTAAAGCAACTATTCTCCCCTTTTTGACTTCATCAAAAATAGGGAACAGAAGAGAAACAATGCATGGTATGTATCATGACTTAGATTTCGAAACTAGAAAAAAATGGATACGATACTTTACTCATGTAAAGACAAATCAAAGTTGATTCAAGCTTATCTTCATTAACACGTTTGTAATGAATACAATTAACACGTGTAAAGATAAGGGAACCACACTTTAGTAGCATGTTACAAGAACAACCATTAACTAAAGCCTTTAATTTTTCTTTCCAGAATAAAAATCGATTAAAAATAGGACAAAATCGATTAAAAAGTTCTTTGTTAATGGTTTTAATCGATTGAAATAAAGATTTAATCGATTAAAACAGTGAAAGAATTCAAAAGTTTGAAACATAAGTTCATTTAATCGATTAATTCGACATTTAATCGATTAAAACATTAAGAAAAATGATGTATAAATTCTTTTAATCGATTTAAAAGATTTTTTATTGATTAAAACAACCAGTTTTGAAAACTAAGTAATGTTTGATGCATCTAAAATGCCTAATTCATTGCAAATTGTGTAAAACCGATTATTTCGATAATATCAACTACATTGATTAAGTTTTAACCAATGGAACCATAAAAATCAGAGTAGTATCTTATCTAGATGATTTAACTGAGGTAAACTGATTTTAGTTGATACAAACATATGACATAAAGGTTTAAATCGATTGATACGCTGGTTAATCGATTGTTTTGATGTGAATTTCCTATGTAAAGGTTCTTTTAATCGATTTAATCGATTAAATCTATATTGTATCAGCTAAAATTATCTGAGTTTTATGTTTAATTTTATCTAGGCTATCTTACTTCAACTTAAAACCTTAATCATATTAAGCAAAGTAAAAAGATTGTGCCTGGTAGTAAATATTACAGACCAGAAAAATAGCAGAAATAAGCCATAAGAAAAAAATAGGAAGGGACCCTTTTTATCCACAAATGTAATCATCCCAGTTTCCTTGGTTGAGCTGCATATCTTCCAGCTTGGTGTAGATATCAGTAATCTGGTTTCCAAGGGATGCGAATTGATTGTTTGTTTGCTGGAAATGTTGAAATGTCATCTGCATATGCTTTCTCTGATTTTCCTGCATTGCAGCCATTTGAGAAAGCATTGTTCTTTCAAATTGAGATAAAGGAGTCCCACGGTCAGGTTGCTCCATGTAAGGAATAATTTCCATATTCTCATATGAAGCTTGACCACTGGTTGACTCAGGAACCTCTGCAGCAGCTGGAGAGGAAGGAATTTGTCCTTGTTCATCTTCATCTTCATCTTCATCTTCTTCCACACCCTCAGACATCCCAGCATCAATTTTGGAGACCCATTCATCATCAACTTTTATATATCCCATTTTTCTCAGGGTGGAGTCGTCAATTTCATTTGATGCTTTGGGGGTTTCTATGCTCTCCCCAGAAAGATCAACTTCAAAATATCTAAAGAAATTATTTATTAACATGGCATATGGCAGTTTGAAATTTGCCAACCTTTTGGCTTTCAACATGTGATCTTTAATCACATACACCCAGTTTACCCGAATATTGTTAAAAATGCAATACATGAGGGCAAGATCTCCCTCATTAAGAATAGCATGATTACTCCCTCTTGGAGTAAGCATCCATGCCACAATAAAAGCAAGTAATCTATGTTCAAGTGCAAGTTTTCCAGCATTTAAAATTCTTACCGAATCATCTGGATCCTTAAGGCAAGACCGGAAAAACTGAATTTTGTTGAACTCAGGAATCTCAGAAATATTTCCCCTAGAAACTTTGACACCTCTATCCTTAAGACCAGCAATTTGCTCCCAAACAGCAGGAGTAATTTCCATATTTACTCCCTTTACCCGAGATCCGATTGTAGACCCATTTACTCGTTAAGTTGGAGTAAAAAACCCGAACCAAATCGAGGTTGAATGTTTCCGATAAACTCCATAAAGGTTTTCGGCTTTTGATTTTAGCTTTCTTCTCGGACTAGTAAATCCTTCTTCGTCAAGCCACCTGAACTTGATAAATTTTGGAATAACAATTTGTTTCGACTAAACTCGGAAATGAAGGTGTTCATCTTTCCAATATCTCCATCAAACCAAGCTTCCAGATGGCCACCGGGATTAGCAGCAGAGGAAGATTCCCCTTTTTGTTTCTTTCTTGACTTTGATCTTCTCAGCATCTTGTTGTATTTTCAGAGAGGAGTTTCTGAGACGTGTGTACAAGGAAAGAAGGGAGAAGCACTTTGAACCAGGAAGAGAAGAATGAGAACAATGAGCTACAAGAGAGCAAACTGAAGATTCACGGATGTCAATTTTCGTGAATTGCAGTTTACTTTAGACAGAACCTCGCAAGATCAGCTTTAATTGCATATGTCCCCTTGACTGAGGACAGAGGCACAGATTTCTGGACAGTGGGTGTATCAGCTAAACTGTTCTTGGGAAGATGTTTGACTTGGTCAAAGAATATTTAAAAGCATTATGCAGATTTTGATTACCATAAAAACTTGAGATTTTGACTTTGATTTGCTTACCAATTTTCAATTGGATGTTATAAAACTAATTTTCAGAAACAAATTAATCGACTAACCAACTGATTAACCTATTAATCTGATCTTTAATACTAGGTTTGAAAATGCTACAGTGAAATAATCGATTAATTCATAAAGGAATCGATTAGTCTTGCATAAGATGAAATTAAGAAAATGATAACAGAATTTGAATCGATTAAAATGAAAAAGAATCGATTAATTTTGACATCTTAGTGTTTTTAGTTGATATAAATTCTTTTTAATCGATTAAAACAGCTAAACTCAAATCCTGAGAACATTTTAATCGATTAATTCGTATTTCAATCGATTAAAACGGTACGGACAGATTTTCTGATATCTTCTATAAGTTATTTTAATCGATTAATACTGTTTTATATAAATTAAAACAATCAGTTTATGAAAACAGAACCTGATTTGCTGTTTTGAATACCAAGGGACTCCCAGATTTTGTTCCTGCAAAACAGATTTAGCATGTTTCTGGTACCCTTTATAATTACTGGGTCCAATCAGGTTATTTGAAATGAATTATTGTTGGGAATCCACTTCATTCTACCTTTAGGAATAACATACTTTTTAATTCTACAATATTTTACTGAATGACCTCTTTTCATGCAGTAGAAACATTTAATCACAGAGTATGATTTCCTATTTACATTTGTTTTTCGGAATTTCATCCTAGATTTAAATCCTATGCCAGATTTGTCAAAAAGTAGTTTTTGTGACCGAAGTAAAATGTCAAGATTAGCTTGACCTTGTGTAAATCTTGAAAGGGTTTGTGATAAAAAATCAATTTTCTTTTGTAATTCTGAACAATTATTACAGAATTTATTACATGCACAATCAGAATTATCATGAATTAATTTTAAGAAATCACGATCAGTTTCATCTTCGAGAATTTTCTTTTCAAGAGAGTCTATTTATTTACTAACCAATTATTCAATCCTTTTAGCCTCTCATTTTCTTTTTGCAGTTTCTTAGCCTCTTCATGCATTTCATTAAATGCTTCTTGTAATGAATTATAATTCACTAAATTTGAAAAAGAATTAGAACTTACACTGCTGGATTGAAGATTTTGATTTGCCATTAGACATAAGTTGACTTCTTCATTATCAGAGTTATCTGTTGATGAAGTGTCATTGTCATCCCATGCTACATAGGCTCTTCTTTTGACTTTCTCTTCTTTCTTGTCATTATATTTTTTCTTTTCTAGGCACTCCAATCTTACATGACCCTGCTTACCACAACCATAGCATTTAAAGTTAGAAGAATCAGTTTTTTTCTCATACCTTTTATGTTTTTCCTTGTCTTGAATCTTTTTCTTGAGAAATTTGTTGAATTTTCTGACAAGCAGTCCAAGATTCTCACTTTCCTCTTCTGATTCTTGATTTATTTCTTCAACTTTGAGTGCTATACTTCTGCTTTTCTTCTCAGAGACTTCTTGTTCATTAAATCTGTTAATTTCCATTTCATGTTCTCTAAGTTTGCCAAACAAAGAAGTTGTTGTCATGACGGACAAATCTTTTGACTCTGAGATTGCTGTGACCTTTGGCTGCCATGACCTGTCAAGACATTTCAAGACTTTAATATATAATTTTTCTTTATCAAAGGTTTTACCTAGGCCCATTAGATGATTAATGATGTGAGTGAATCGCTTCTGCACATCTGCAATACTTTCACCAGTTTGCATTTTGAACAGCTCATATTCTGTTATGAGAGTATGCTTTCTGGCTCTCTTTACATCTGCTGTCCCCTCATGAGTAACCTCAAGAACTTCCCACATTTCCTTGGCAGATTTGCATTGGGAGACCCTAAAAAACTCATCCATATTAAGTGCGAAGTAATTATATTTTTTGCGAGTGCAATCATTTTGAATTTTTTTCTTTTCTTCATCATTTAGACTGGACCATTCTTTTTCTGTAATTAAAGGGTCATTAGCAATTACATCTCAAACATTCCTATCAATAGATTCAATAAAGATCTTCATCCTAATTTTCCAAAAAGGATAATCTGTTCCACAAAACAGTGGAGGTCTGTTAATAGAAGCTCCCTCAGAAAATGGTAATCTGTTTTCAGCCATTAAGGATTTGATCGAAATACTTGAATAACTCTCAAGAACCTTGCTCTTGATACCAATTGTTAGAAAAGTAGGCTGAGATCAAGAGGGGGGGGGGGTGAATTGATCTTTGAAAGATTTTTGTAATTAACATATTATCTATTTGTAAAAATAAGATTTCAGATCTGTTCTTGAATCACAAAGCAATCAATCAACAATAAACGCAACAACCGAATTAAAAGAGGAGAAAGGTTTAGAAAGATATCACCGGTGTTTATACTGGTTCACCCAATACCAGGGCTACGTCCAGTCTCCAGCCAAATTCCAGCTGGGTTCCACTAGATCAAATGTTTTACAGATTACAATCTTACACTTAATCTACCACAAGAACCACAATTCCAGTTCCTGCACCTAACCTTTCACCAAGAACCAAATTCCAGTTCTTGACAACCTCTACAACCAAATTCCAGCTGCAGAGAAACCAGTGCCCACAATTCCAGGCACCAAACCTTACAGTAAAAGAATGAAAAGAAATGAAAAGAAGAAACTAGAATGCTCAAACCAGTTTTATGCAATTCTGCAGTGTGTTTCTTCTTAAAAAGAAAGCAATTTGCCTCAAGAAATAATTTCAAAGAACTTCACAAAAAACTAGCGCGAATCTTTCTTGAAAGAGTGCTAAAGTTTGCTTGCTTGATTGCTAAAAGATGTGTAAAAGATTGATATGTAAAAAGTTTAAGCAACTCTGTTTATATAGAAGATTTTCAAAACTGCTGGTTTGATTAATCTGTTAAAATAGTCTTTTAATCTATTAAAAGTGTAGTTTTAATCTGTTAAAACTTCTTTTAATCCATTAAACCGTTCTTGATCCTTTAACAGATTTGTTTTAACTGATACGACAACGTTTATATCAATTAAAACTCTTTACAAAAAATCTTCTAATTTGTTTTAATCGATTGTTTCGTGATTCAATCGATTAAAAAACTGCAAAACTTTCTTGTAAAATTTTCAAAGTGATTTTAACTGATAAAAATAAGTTTTAATCGATTAAAACGATGTGTAGAAATTTTCTAAGTTGTTTTAATCGATTGAAACGTGTTTTAATCGATTAAAAAGGTTTTGATTGGTCATAACTCAATTCTGATTGATCATATCTGATTCTGATCGGTCATTATTGCATTTTGATCGATCATCCTAAACTCTAAGTGGTTTTAATCGATTAAAACTATGTTGTATCGATTAAAATACTGCAAAAACACTTCTCTTAACATTTTAAGTGATTTTAATTGGTTATTTCGAAGCTGTATCAGTTAAAATACTAACAGAAGGTTTTCAAAACTTTCTTTAGTGAAAACAATCGGTTATTTCGAAATTATATCAGTTAAAAACTTGTTTAAAAAAGCTTTTGTCAAAATACTTTGTTTTTAACTGTTTAAACATTTTTAGAGGCATTTTGCAAAATCTTTTAAGTGAAGAAACCTCATGCAGCAGAAAAGATAAAAATGATTATACCTAAGCAGAGCTGCAGACATACTAATCCCTCTACTCTTTTATCTAAGTGACTTTTGTCCGCTACAAAGTTGCCTTTGACTTCATCAAATCAATAAGATCTTTGCCAAAGTATTTCAATAAGATCTTCATCACTTTCATTCTGTACACGAAAAAAAGAGAAATCTCGCCAAGAACACGAGACAGCCGTCCCGTTTGGCCAGACGGTCGTCTAGCCTCATAAGGGCGAGACGACCGTTTCGCCCTGACTGGTACGAAAACCTATAAATAGGACCTCGTCCCCCCTCATTACACACAATTCACACAGTTTTCATCTCTTCTCTCATCTTAGAAGCTCTCTTAAGATTTCGAGATAACTCTGAGCACTTTCCAGAGTTTGAGAGTCTTCCGATTTCCGTTTAAAGTAGAAATCGGTTAAGAAGGTCTCCTTTTGAGACATCCGACACTTGGTAGAAGGGTAATTTATTTTATTCCGGGAGAGGAGCGTGCTTGTAGAGTGCAGGGACAACAAAAAAACGTCCTCATTTCTTGAAGAATTAATATAAAAGCTCGTTTCAGAGGTTTCTTTTTTATTCTCTCTCCTTTATTGCTTTCTTTATCGCTTTCCTTGTATGCATTAGACACTAGGATCATGTAGATATTTAAAATTCTGCAAGTAGTTAAATAAATAGGGTAAAAACATAATTTCTTAGTCTTTATTTTATAAACTAGTCCATCATAGGGAATCCGAAAGGGGCATTTTGGGGTGCTAACACCTTCTTCACACGTAATTAATTCCCTTACCCAACTCTGGTTGTAATGGCCAAAGTTGGTTTTCTAAAACCAGCACCTTTTTCTTCCTTTTTTTATGTTTACGGTAAAAACATCGGTGGCGAATCCATCAAACTTTTTTTGAAAACCTCTCCTTTAGGTCTAACCCAGTTATCGGACAACCTAAAGGCGTTGAACATCTTCTTTAAAAAATGCGAGTCAATCAAAACCATCGCATCGCTCTGATCGCCTCTTTTGACGACGGCGACAAAATGTTCAAAGTTAGTATGAAGAGCAACAATTTTTCATTTGATCGAAGGGGGAGCAACAAGTTGCATTTCTACTTACATAAAGCTCAATCAATCTTTATCACAAAAGACTAGGTCATTTCCATCATTTGGTAATGAACTACATGCTAAAAAAATAATTAGTTGGTGGAGTTCCTTCTTTGACAAAAAAGTCAGTCAATTGTGAAGCTTATAAATTGGGAAGCAAACAAGGAAACTGTTTTCTGAAAGTAGTTAGAGGGCAAGTAAAAAATTATAGTTTATTCACAATGATGTTTCCAGACCACAAAGAACTACATCGCTAAAAGGAAGTATTTATTATATTATTTTTATTGATGACCTAATGAAAATGTGTTAGATTTACTTTCTTTAAATACAAATCAGAAATAGATACGGTGTTTTGGAAATTCAAAGATCACGTTCGAAATTAAAGTAATTGTTGTAGACAAAATTTGATGGAGGAGATCGAGTTCATCCGAGCAAATTTTGAAGCCTAGTTGGAAGCCTTCTTTACCTCACAAGCACCAAATCCAATTTTTTGCTAAGTATTGTAAGTCGATTTATGAAGAATCCAAACTACTCTCACTAGAAGGCGTTGAAGCAAACATTGAAGTATATTTGAGGTACACTGTCACTCAGACTGTTGTACACGAGGTTAGACAATTACCGACTTATCGGGTACTCAGATAATGACTAGTGTGGAGATTTGATGATCGGAAAAGTACATCAGGGTATGTATTCTTCATGGGTTACACAATGTTTACCTGACTTTCAAAGAAACAACCCATAGTGACATTGTCAACTTGTGAAATCGAGTACATAGCAGCATTGTGGAGTGTGTGTCATGAGTGTGACTCAGGAATTTGCTAAGCTCGGTCAAAGAAAAACAACTCGGTGTAATGGTGATCCGAGTTGATAACAAGTCGACCATTAAACTGACAAAAAATTTAATCAACCATGAGATGAGCAAACACATTAATGTGCGTTTTCACTTCATCCAAAAACATGTGAATGAAGGAAATGTGGAGTTCGTGCATGTGACAAGCCAAAATCAAGTTGCTGATATTTTCACGAAGTCACTGCTTACTATTTTGTTTGAAAACTGCAAGAGGGTAATTAGAATAAAAGTTGGAAAGAGTTCGGGAGCTCGGGTACTTGAGTGCTCGACAAGTAAACAAGTCGGCTAGTTGGGAGCTCGAAAACTTTTGAGTCCAGGAACTCAGGACGTTTTGAAGCTCAGAAAGTGTTGAAGATCGACAAGTCGAGAGGGTGGGAAATCAGTCATGCCAATATCAATTTTTGTTGCTAAGAGATTTAATTTTAAGGAGAAATTTTGTTAGATAAAATTAAATAAGAGATATTTAGTTTTAAAGTTTATGGAGATATTTTAATTTTGTTGATACTACGAGCATTTATTATTTGAGAGTTAATATCTTGAATTTTAGAAAGATAATATTATAATTTTTTTGGAATAGTACTTAAATAATTCTGATTTATGTAAAAAAATATATATATCAATTTTCTAAAATTCTTTGTTATAAAAAATAGGAAAATGATACTTTGACAACCCAAATCCATACAACTCCCGTATACAACTCTCTTTTAATATTATAATAATAGTTTTAATTTATTTTTATTTTGAGTGGTGATATTTTGACAACTGGAAACCATACAACCCTTCAAACAACTCACTTTTATTAATATAATAATCTATAAAATGATTGAATATAAATAAAAATTAAAATAAAACTATTATTATAATATTAAAAGAGGGTTGTTTATAGGAGTTGTATGAATTTGAGTTGTCAAAGTATCATTTTCCTTTTATTTTTATTAAATCATTCAATAGATTATTATATTAATAAATGTGAGTTGTTTGAAGGGTTGTATGATTTGTGGTTGTCAAAATATCACCACCCTAAAAAATATTGCCAAGCCAGTAGATAAAAGCCACACACCAGTGAACCTAGCACAGCGCACATGCTGGAATTTAGGGGGGCATGACAGTGGTGAGTGATAAGCCCATCCCCACTGGAAAATTGGAATCTGTGTAGAGCATCCCTTATGATTTCCTTGAACCAAGGACAATAGGTAGCCAAATCAATGACCTTCCTGGTCTGTATGACATGAACTATGTGCTCGATGGAAATAGCTCTCAGCACTTGAGGAAAGTGGCTACAGTGAGAGAAAATGTCTCTGGGAGGAAACTAGAGTTATGGTCAAACCAAGTTGGTCTGCAGTTCTCTAGTGGTGGCATGTTGAATGCTACAAAGGGTAAGAATGGAGCCATTTATGATAAGTATGGTGGCATTGCCTTGGACACACAGGACTTCCCTGATTCTGTGAATCATCCAAATTTCCCATCACAGATTGTGCGTCCCGGTGAGACATACAAGCACTACATGGTCACGATTTGCAGAATTTAATAAATCTACTCCTATGTATCATTTTCCCTTTTTATCATGTGAATAGAAACATAATAATCTCTTGGATTACTTTCAATGCTTTGGAGTTGTCTACTTAATTGAAACAAAACCAGAGTGTGTGCACATTAAAAAACGGATATATTTATCTTATTTTATTTACTAAAAAATTTGCAAAATATAATTTTAACAAATTTATCTATGTAAATAAATACATGGATAGGTAGGTTTGACTTAACCTTATTATACAAGTGCAATGAAGAATTAGCAAATGTGATAAAATTTTATGCACTAAATTTTACCTTAGTTGTAATTCTAAGACTCAACTTTTTAATTTTTGAGAATACAATTTAAACAAGAAGATGTTCATCTATATGCTGGGTATAATACTGATCACTGAGAGCGTAAATATATATAAGTTTAACATTTTTTTTAATATTTTTTTTTCCAAAATGATGATACTAAATTTATAGAGATTAACAATAAAGTTAAATGAATATCCACTTCTCTTTAGAGATGAAATATTTTGATTTTATAAATAAGTTATTTTGTGTTAGATGTTTTTTTTTCAATACTTAATTAAATGAGAAGTTTCGTGTGGATGTAATTGTATGATTATTTTTTTTATCAAATATTCATTCAACAACTATTTTATATTATTATTTATTTATCTTATTTTATTCTCTTTCTATCAATAAAAAAAATATTTTAAATTTATATATTAAATGTTTGCAAATTAATTGTCAAAAAAAATCTTTACTTTAATTTTTATTTGACGTAATTAAAAGGACTATGCTTAGAAGACCAATTAGTTTAAATATTAAAAATGTAGCATGCAAATAAAAGTAATACTTAACTTTATTTTTCTTAATTAAATATTTGAGAACTTTTAATAAATTATTTACTTTTATGATATGTTTATTTAAAAGTACTATTTTTTGTTTTTTTTATTATTTTATTTTCTTACCTAAAGGTAATGTTCGGAAATGATTAATTTAAGAGATAATGAAGTAATAATCTTGAGAATAAATAATAAGAGTTAACTAGTATTTTACAATTAGCAAGGTAAAGATTTACTTTTGTATAAGTAAAAGACCGTGTGAAAGATGATGATTAAGGTGATGGCAAGAATATATATTTCCTTATAATAACTTAATTCTTAATAATTTTTCCTTTGATTTGTAATATGCCTTGTTGAATGTATACGAAGTGAAACTATACTATGATATAAAACAAAATGCCACAAGGAAATGATTTAAATATTTATCTAAAAAAAGACTTATAAGATTGTCGTGGAAGAAGAAAATAATATTCTTTATACATATGAAAGGGAGAATTTTAATTTATAGCCATTATTATTTTGTGCTATTAAGGAAATTTTGGCATTTAAGAATTTAAATTATTAATTATAATGTTAAAGGACACCATATTTGTCCTATATTTGAATACACATAAACTAAAATATGAGAAATAGACTTACACCATCCATCAATTTTTTTTTTAAAATATAATCAGTCATATTATAGATTAAAAAAGACATCTTGTAATAATAAAAAAAAAAAGTTGGTTTTGAAGTTTTAAAATATTTTATTTGCTTTTTATTCTTTCAATAAAATCTAAAAGTATTTGTTTCCTTAAATTTTAAAGTAGATATAGATAACAAAAGTGTTAAGTGTGATAATCATTAATTAGAGAAAAAAATGAATCAACTGAATTGTTGTAACACTGAACTAAAATATAAAAGTGGTTCTACCAAATTAAACTACATGACTTCTAAGACAAACTTAACTTCATTTTGTAATAGTTCATACATTTTGCAGTTCTTCAAACTACCCAAATAATTTGGACTAGTCTCAGAAAACATCTTATTCCAGAATATGTTTTTCAATTTATTTATTTAGTTTACAGATCAATTAAGTTTAATTAAAAACTAAACTGGAAAACCAATTTAATTCAGGTTCTCTATTCAAATGGTTAAATGTTTTGAACAACTTTGAAAGGATTATATATATGTAGTTAACAAGTATAACATAATAATAAGATTAAAAACCTTATTTCAACTTTTTGAAAGATGAAAAAGAAAATTAGAAATGCTAAAATCATAACTCACTAATTTTATAGAGATTAAAAATATACTAAACGTCAAAAATATTCATTATTTTCACGCTATCACACAATCTATGATCCCTTCAATGAATTATCTCGTACTTGAGCCGAGATAGCTATAATTAAAAACTATAAAGGTTCAGATTTGGGACTAATTAAAAATACATTGTGGATCTAATATCTACGTGTGCAAAGAAAGAGAAAACGTATATTTAGCAAAGCACGAACTCTGAAACTTTTATTTAATATCTAAAGAAATCGGGCTTTGCAGAAGAAGTAATCATGCATATTAGTGGACAAAAACCAGAACAAAAAGAGTGAAACGAAAAGGGAATAAGAAATACACGACTACTGGATCGGCTCAGAAGAAGTGAAGTGCTTCTAACTATGAATTATGGGATAAACTACCGATCTATTGCATAAGTAAATTTCTAATTATTGCAGCTTGTGCAGTGTCAGTTGTAGCCAAGAGCTCAGACAAACGCTCGCTTAGATCGTCCACTTCCCTGTGTAAGCTTCTAATATAGTTGCATGTCTCTTGCAACACCTTCGAAGCTGAAACCTGAATGCATATTCAAAATATTTCATTTTGTTAAAACATTTCTACTATATACACAACATACATATATTTGCTGTCTAGTGGTGTCTTTACATTTTATGCTAGATTGGGTTTGTGTTTCTCTTATTTTTCATTAGTTTTAAGATGGATATGAACTTTCAAATGCTGGACTGGTTTTCAAATAAGAAAAGGGAGATGTGGGTTCAAATTATCAAAATGTAAATTTAATTTGAAGAAAGAAGTATATCAAGGTACGATTATGTTAGGTCCAATGATGTGCTAAAGATTAATATATACCGCTTGACAAAATCAGCCCCAGCAACATAATGAAATAATATTGTGGTTGTGGCAATGTATGCAACTGCATCCCATTACACTCTTTGAAAATCACAGGAAAATTGACAAAGAATCATGTCCCAACTGCCTCATAGTCCTCAATCAATTGGTTATCATTCTTCTCCTCTCTTTATTTGATCAATTTATAGTGAATTTTGAAGGACAAGAGATATAGTAAGATGATATAGCTTGCAACTGTCACAATAAACTTTGCAACATCTCAGCGCAATTTCAAACCATGAATTGAAAACTAAAATCAGTAATATATCAAACTGATACTTTAAAGTTGACAGCCTATGTGCTTTGTAACCATATCTTGCATTATGGCAAACTAATTAACTTGTAGAGCTTAATTTGACAAAAACTAACAGTTAGGTAAATGAGAATGTGTAGTTAAGCACAGAAAGAGGAAGAATCTTGTAGAACCAAGAAAAAAAAAAAGTTGAATGTATGCAGGAGGAACCTTGTCAGAGCGCCTATCGCGAATCTCTGGGAGAAGCTGTTGCAACTTGGAGACAAGATCATTGATCTGATCATCGGTGATACTCCTTGAACTACTTGTTTGCCGTGACCGTGACCTCCTGCTCGACATCTTATATAATATATAAAGAAACCAACTACTTTTAGGTCTAATTGAGAATCCTAGCCACCAATATGTGTACTGATATGGTAATAATCAGTTATGAAATAAAGCTAGTGTCGGTTGAGAATTTGAAATTGGCAATAGAGAGGGGAAAATAATTAAGTAGTCAAAAGAGAATCAAAGATGAAGAATGGATCGATGGAGGTGGGGTTGTAGAGTGTGTAGAATAGCCAGTGATGTTGGGGATCGAGAAAGAAATTAAGCCAAGTAATGCATGGGAGAAAGAAGAGGGTTGTGGTTGTATTTAAACAGGGTTTTGGAGAGAGAGTGAGAAGAATCAACTTTCTAGAGATATGCTATAATATCGTCCAAGAGTGTTCCCGAATTGGGGTTAGAACTTGCAGAGTACCGTGTGCATGTTTCCAGTGAGAGAAAGTGAAGAAGATATAGAGAGAGAGAGAGAGAGAGAGAGAGAGAGAGAGAGAGAAAGGTTTGTTCTTTTGTTTTCGACCTACTCGGTGTGTCAGTCTCTACACGCAATACCATGTTATCTAAAGATTTCCAACAGTGCTATAGTGCAAAAAAATACTATTATATTCTTGGGTGTGTAACTCGTTTGATACAAGAACTTGCAACCTATTTAGCAAAATCTTAACGACACTTTTCCAATAATGCCCACAAATTTGTGTGAGCTGCGAGTGAGGTCACTTGTTATTAAAATAAGCAAATGATTAACCAGCACTCGCAGCAGTGTCAAGTTTCATCCTAGATATTTGTAGATACTATTTATATGGGACAATAAAATAATGGGTAGACAAAATGGGGGAGCAGCAAATTAGGGTAACGTGATCACTAAGAACTTAAGTTGACTAGTCAATGCAAACTCTCTCTCTCTCTCTGTGTATATGTTTTTAATTCTTATTGGACATGGTGGTCTTCCAGGCGTTTCCGGAACCGATCTATTCTAATCTGCAATCGACCTAAAGGAAGAAGAAAATGAAAGGCATAGCCATAGCTGTGTTTGGGAAAAATACATACTGGCATAACATTTCTAATGATTGGTGAAAAGACAATGCTGCATATTCACAACAACGATTACTCATACTTTATAATCTGCTACCATCTATAGAAGTGTGAATTAAAGTTTATGATATCGGTAAAATGGAAAGCAGCACATATTCATGTACTTAATTTTTATTCTTAAAAGATACATAGAGATAAAGGAAATAGATGATATTAACGAGACATGAGTGAGATTAACGTCACCTATAAATCAAAATATTAAGATATTAAATTATAGATTCAACTTTCTTATTCTTATTATACTTATTCTCACAATTCAACATGGATTTCATTTTAAAATTGGGGTCTCGGGATGGGAGGGGCTTGGGTGTTTTCAAACATATAGTTTTAGATTATTATCTTGTACTTCTGATAAAGCTATTTTCTTTTTGGAATACTAACGGAGTTTAAAGGACGTAAAAGAAGGCAAAGAAATGAAAAATAAATAATTTAATAGTTTTTTTTAATATATGTTTTTCTTCCCTTTTCACCCATTAAAAAATATCCCTCATTTCTCTTCTTCCTTCACTTGTTACTTCCTTTACTATTTTTCGGTAATTGGATTTTTCCTCTTGCTTTGATGGTTCGACTCTTTATTTACCAAGAACTTCCGGGTGAAAGGAAGAGGTAAAAGGAGTAAAGTCATTAATAAAAAAATTGGGTACATATAACAATAAGAGGAAAAAAAAAACTAATATATATCAGAATGCTTTCAAAAAAAAAAAAAATATATATATATATATATATATATATATATATACATATATATGTATGGTTTATACATGTAGATTTTGTTATAAAAAAACTTTCATTAAAACAAGTGATGGTGATAGGTGAGATTGTTGAAGATAGTAGGAAAATTCAAATCAATATGTGTTTTGAATGTTGAAAAACATTGTTTGTTTTAGGCATATACTTACCTCGACTCAAAGGGTTTTGGATTAAAACCTATCCCAACTACAAAATACCCATGAATGAACCTACAAATGTCTAATTGTAGTTTTCTCTTCCATTAGGCATGTGCTTGCACTAAAACACCATTCTTTCTCCTCAATGATCATTTCTCAATGTTTCTCTCCAAACATATTCTTGGATTTCCACTAGGTACTTATTTTGCTTTAATGAATCAGAACACAAAACTACTACAATCTTTCTCTAATAAGAATATATATATATATATATATATATATATATATGTATATATGTATATGTATATTTGAAGAGAAGGATGTGAGAAATAATAATTTCTGTTTTTTTTTTAATAAAATGACATTGTGCTCACAAGCACAATAAATTATTCAAAGATATAAAATATATATATATATATATATATATATATATATATATATATATGTTTTGAAGTTTTTCTATAAAAATGCAAAATCAATATGTGAAGTAGTAAAGGAGAATGTTTTATTATTTTCACATTATGATTTCGGATTTAAGTTACCATCTTTGAGTAAATTAAGATAATAAAATATGTTTTTAAAAATCATAAGACTATATAGAAGAAAACACAAAATAATCAATAGATAAAGATTATATTGAATTTTTAGTGAATTATCCAAAATGAATTGTTTTCCTAAAGACTTATTGATGCATTTTTCATCTAAAAAACAATGGATAAATTTTAGAAGGATAAAATATGTTTTTTATGTAATAATTATTACAAATATTTGTATTTAGTACAAGTAAAATATATTGTTTGATTTTTATATTAATTAAGTTTTTATTATCGTGGCTAGAAAAATTATTAGTTTCATACCACTGTTGATATGTATGGATTTAAGTCTCATTTAGTAGTCATGACCTTCCATAAATTTGAATTTAAAACCATACACATTAATATATCCGTCACATAATTATCCATATGATATAAAACTAACAATATTTTTAATAAAGACGATTAAAGACTTAATTAAGTAAATTCTTTCTATGGTGTAAATTCGTTAGTTACAAGCTAAATTTTACTCTCTTTTTTTAGAGTAAATTAATATTTCTTCATTTGTTGATAAAAATAATAGTTTAAGAACTTAAATTGAAGTTCAACTAAAAGGGTTTTTGGATTCTATGGAAAGCATCTTCTAGTAGCCAAATAATAATGCTCCCAAAAGATCATGTCAAATATTTTCTAAAAAAAATTATAATTTTAATAAAACAAATCTAAACTCATTTTGGTTTACATTTTAAAACTCGTTGAGTTATAATTCCACTCTCTCGAGTAAGGAATCAATCTAAAAGAAACAATCTGATTGGAAGAAAAGCATGCCCACATGATCATAAATTCTTTCTAACATGGATACTCGTTTATGTAATCATTGTCTTTGTCTAATAATATATATAGACAAAAAAATAAATAATTTTTTAAATGTAATGAAATATATAATAGCCGCCTCAATTTTATTTTATTTTTATTCTCCCATCACCCTAGCTAGATGGTGTAAATTCATCTCCAAACTCAAAATACGATTAATAAAAAATTTAAATTTCAACTATGGTTATAGAATTTACAATATATTGAAACGATACTATATGCGAATTGTTTTACATTTAATATTCATGAATTAAGTGCAAAGTTTTAATACTCTCATTTGCATATTTTCGACTCTTCAACGCTCAATGACTAACTACTTTTAATTGTAAATTGTAAAATTATCATTTAAATATTATACTACAAAGTAAAGATTTAATTTATGTATATTTTGGATTTGATATTTAATTCAAACAGAATTAAAAGTAGAAACTAAATTTGGTAAAGCATTTATAACTCATCAAAATAATTGAATAAATAAGTAATCAAGAGTTGTTGAATAATGTAACGATTGAAGAAATAGGTGAATCACAATTATGGAGTGTTGGGTTGGCATGTTCAATGAAGAAGAACATTTTTAAATGAAAGGAGGATTTTTCAATGGAATTTTGAATCAATAATTTTTTTTTATTTAAAACCTGAAACTCAAGAGAAGTGGAGGGAGTTGGAGAAACCAGGAGAGTATAGCACAAGACAAATTTTGAGCTCTAATTTATCAGGTCTCTGCTTCTTCTCTTGCAAAATTCTGGTTGCTTTTTGTAAAGTTCATGGCTTTCTCTTGGCAACATATGCTTTGATAGTTTCCGCACAAAAATCAACCGAGAGCGAAAGAGGACAGTTACTTTGGGAAGCAATAATTAAATTGCATCTTCTGTCAAACAACTCACAAATTTGCTGCACATCTTTATTCTTTGGAATTTGATGCAGGTTTGCTTTTAAAATACTATAGAATTTAAGCTTGACTTGGTTATTCTAAACATGACATTACCTTGAACTTTAATTCTTTCTTAAGGAATCTGATCAAATATCAATTGAAGAAGACTAGAATAGTGCCTTTTTTTTTAACTTTTAAACAAGAGGGGCAACATAATTGCTTCTAAGGAGGTCATCGTCTCATAGAACATGTTTAATTGTGAAGTTCTTATTTTATCTGATGCATTTAAATGGTGCCTTAATTTGTAAGTGTGGTTATCAATTTGGTTACTTCGTAATGAATTAGGAGGGGAACTGTTGGCATTAACAGGATTGGGATCTTATTTAATTGATCAAGGTCTTGTGTTACATCAAAGGAATACGTAGGGGTTTCTCTCTTTATGTCAGATTAATATATATTTTTGTTCTGTAAGTGTACCTCTATAGGGTCTATTAGAATTAGATAATAAATAACTCTTTGGGAAATGATGTTTGAGAGTTGGAATATCCCTTGTCCTCCAATAATAAATTTGTTTTCCAGATAAAAAAAATATATAATGAGCAAATGCCATCTTCTAATTAAAGATTTCAATACAACAAACACACTTGCAGCTGTGATATGGCAATAAAAACGCATGCAAATTGTATGGTTTTGACATTATTTTAATCGTATAATTTATCTAAAAATATGACTGATTTAAAAAAATCTTACTTCCACAGCAATGAATAATCAATATCTGCATAATGCAGTGGTCCAGTTATACTCAAGGGTACAAATAGAAAGACCCTTTGGGCTAATTAATTGTAAGGCTGGTCTTCTGCTAAAGATGAAGATCATAAAATTAAGGTACTGAAATTAACTTGATGCATGATGATGCAGTAGAAAAAGACAATATAATAATGATGAAAACCTTAAAATAATTTAGTATGGATGGTAAACTACATAAGTACATTAATTAGAATATTCAATAAAATTTGGGAAATCATGATATTCCAAGGTACAAATACTTTACATAAACAAGCAAACAATCTACAGCTGCCTCTTGTAGTACATATCACATGACAATGGAAAATATATTATTGAAGGCTGAGAAAGTATAAAAAAAGGATCAATATGAATACTGAGAAATACTGGAGATGACACTGGAAATTGATTTGAAGGTGAGAGAGGACTGACCTAAAAGGTGCATGCAGATGAGATTGCTCAGCGTGCATCTCGGGGCACATGACCTTGGATCCAATTAACAGCGAGGACTGTGCTATTGGTCACGAGCATCTCTCATTTCTTTATTTCTTCTTTTCATTAAAAATGAATCAACCCTGAGGGTCCAACAAAGATATATCATGGTATGCGCATATGCTCTCTGTACCATTTACTCATTAAACTATATATTAAACCTGTTCAGTAATTAGTCAGTTTTATCATTCAGCATTTCTTAATTATCAATCTTCTCGAACTTGCTGAGATTTTGATCTCGATTCTCTAGAGTCGGTGTTCTGAAGGACGTAACTGGGTGTGCTTTTTAATAATTGATCCGAATAATTGGCCCTCAACTTGAATCCATCCTCAAACTTTATCCGATTAAATTAATTTCCCTGCAGATTGTTGGTTAGTATTTTACTGTACGTGTGATTTAGAAATACGCATCCTATGATGAACTTTTTAGCAGTAGTGTTAGGTAGATATATACAATGTCATGAGTTCAGTCAAACGACAATAGAACCACCTCCATTGGTATCGTAATTCATGATGTCAACAGTTGATAATTCTACACAAATATCCAACCGCTAGAGAGAGAAAGGAGGAAAATGGGGTTCAATAATCCATGGCATTCTATGGAAAAAGGAAACGTTTAATTATTCCCAACGACCGGGTAGCTTGCGATTAGATTGTATCATTAGTTTCTTTAGCATAAAAAAATGGGCAAGATATTGTTAAATTAGCACCATCTTCAATCCAATATAGAGTTTAATTAGTATAGAAAATATAGTTTATTATTGTGGCAATGTAGCCTGCTATTGCTTTGCATAGGGTGATCGTTGGAAGAGTTGCAATGAAAATAGTTAAAAGGGAGTGCACGTGTTGAGACTTAGAAGGAGCATCTTTATCTTCCCTCCATGCATTGAGGGAATAAAACAAAGGCGTAGGAACAGAACCATACAAACAAAGAGTTGAAATTGAAACCCTTTGTTTAAGCTTTGGACAAAAGGTGAAATGATCCATCGGTGATTCCTGCGAACAAACCGCAGAGCCAGAAACCAACAAAGGTTTAATTCCATATTTTTGTATTTGACAAGTTTCTAGGCTTAACTGAAGCCACTGACTTCGGACGGTGCTTCATCTTTTATGCTTTGCATGCAAATTCCACTCAGCTTCTCGTAAAACTCATCACAGACACAGTGGGCGATTAACACTTTTAATACCACCATTGTGCAAGTTTTTATACAAGTTAATTTTACCAATGCAACTTCTCTAAATTATCTAATATTATTCTTGTTCTTGAAAGGAATAATGTTGGTAGGTTTCTGAGTATAGAGGATGTACATAAAGATATATAGATAATAAACCATATTTGATGTCGATGAGGATGTAATTATGTAACATTTAAGGTTTTTTATTTGGTTCTTAAACATGGGAGGTTTGACATGTTTTCAAAAGAATAGATGATTGATACGGATATATAAGGAAGGAGCTTGTACAAGAGATGGAAAAAGGAATGGCTCTGCTTGATATATGGTTAAAGAAATTCATGATGGGCTATACCCGGAGACTTTTTTTTTTTTTTTTCTTAGTGTGGAAAAGGTCCCCTTAAAACGTTATAGCTAACATTTTTCTATACTTGGAAACAAATTGAAATAAACGTTATTAAAACCGAATTTATAATTATTATATGAAATGACATGAGACATAATTCTCTAATCCAATTCTTAAAAAGTATTGCATCATGTAATGTAGTATGATCTGAATATTTTATATATTAATCTATATATATTGTTAATGAGTTTTATATTAGATCTTTAATATTGTTCTAGTCTTGGATAAAAAGTTATTCTTTCGTTATGATTAAAATATCATTCATTTGATCTAACAAATTTTCGGTTGTTATTTGAACTAAAAGCTGTTATTTCATCGTGGGTCAAAATATTTTTACCTAGTCCAATAGATAGTTTAAATATCTATTAAGCTATTTTACGCATTATTTATTTAAAGATACTTAATATTTGATTGAAGAAAAAAAAGAGATTATTTAAAATTACATAGTATTTGATTGAAAAAAATAAGTGAGAGATTGTTTGATTTAATCTTAAGAGTTGATAACATAGAAATGCAAGGGAGCAAAATCTTTTGCTATTTAATTTGTCTTCCTTTAATATTGGAGGGATTTGTAAAGGGGAAGGTCACGTGATTAAAAATATTTGAGTTAAAATTTATCTTTAATAGAAAAATTGGTTTTTATTGTTATATTTTAAAATCTAACAAATTGGAGTTAAGTTAAAAAATATATATAAATTTAATTATTAATCAATTTTATAACAGTAAAATAATGTTACTAAATATTATATATATAATTCATTTATTCAAAGAGTTAGATACTTAGAAGGGAGGCTTGGGTATCTCACTCAAATTGGAAAATGAGAATGTTATTCTTAAACATTTTTGGGATTGCATTAATTTAGTGATCATAGTTGGGTTAAGTGTAACATCTGAAAAATAATTAATAATTTATGTAAAATTTTCTTCAAATATAATATATTAAATAATATTATAGGTAAATTATATATATATATATATATATATATATATTCTAATTAATAATAATTATTTTATTAATATTTTGTATATATATATATATATATATATATATATATAATATATTATAAAATTGTATTATTGTAAATGATAAATGTTCTCATTCCCTATTGTGATCTTTTGTGCATGTTTTATTTAAATACCAACTTAAGTATATGGATGCGTCAAATATTCCAAATCCTTTTTACGCAAGCATCACTATCTTATTTCCGAAACTACTTGGAACACGAACGTTATTGACAACTCGGTTACTTTTAAAGGGACAAGATTATCAATATTAACATTTGCATCCGATATGAGAAATCTCATTATGTTAGATGGACCAGATAGTGGTTATCTTTTACATGCCTCCTACTCTTTACTAAAACCCATTAATCAATTTGTTTTCATCGGTAATGTAGATATTTGTATAATTGTAGTAAGAATAAAATGAATAAAAAATAAATAAAATTCCTTCTTTTATATATCATAAAAAAATATATATACATATATACACTTACTAGAAAAATGTCAAATAGTAGCTAGAAATCGGTGACTGAAAAATTTAGTTACTATCGGTGGCCAGAATCGATAACCAAATTATTATTTTTTAGTCTAATAGCAGAAATAGTAACTGAATTTTCGGTCACAAAAAATCGATTACTATTTCGAGTCACTTTATTATTTAGTAAGCTGATTTAGTGACTAAAATTTCGATCACTAAAAAAATAATTTTTAAACTGATAACTATTTTTCATTTATATAAATATTTTATTTAAAATATTTTAAATATAAATTTACTTAATGATTTAAAATAATTGATAACATTTTTAATAAAATTATAAATATTTTAAAAAAATTGTTTACTAACTTATTAAATAATTTAGTAATATAATTATTTGATTTTATTTTTTAATTTAGCATGTGAATAAAAAAATTAAAATTGATTATTAAATTAGTCACTAGAATCGGTCATCGATTCGGTCACCGAATCGATCATCGATTCGGTCACCGAATCAGTCCATCGATTCGATCATCGATTCGGTCACCGAATCGGTCATCGATCGGTCACTTGATTCGGTCATCGATTCGGTCACCGATTCGGTCATCGATTCGGTCACTCGATTCGGTCATCGATTCGGTCATCGAATCGGTCACTAAATCAATAATTAAATTAATTATTAATTTAGTCTCTTTATATATATATATATATATATATATATATATATATATTACTTGTATGTTAATAAAAATGTATTTCAATGTATTTATAAAAAATTAAAATTATTTTAATTACTGAATTGATATTTTAAATTTATATTAATATCTTGAATAATTTAATAGTTGGATATATATATATATATATATATATATATATATATATATATCACTTTAATTTTTTTAATTAAAATTAATTTCATAAAAAAATTAATATTTGAAAATTAAAATGAAAATATATATATATATATATATATATATATATTTATTTATTTATTTATTTTTTAAAGATGATATATTCAATGTATGTTAAAAAGTTCAAGCCAAACTGTTTTTATAGAAGATTTTCAAAGCTATTTGGTTTAATTAATGCGTTAAAAGATTCTTTTAATATGTTAAAAGTGCGGTTTTAATCTGTTAAAACTTCTTTTAATCCATTAATACGTTCTTGATTCTTTAACTGATTTGTTTTAACTAATACGACAACGTTTATATCAATTAAAACACTTTACAAAAAATCTTCTAAGTTGATTTAATCGATTGTTCGCGATTCAATCGATTGAAATACTTGCAAAACTTTCTCCTAAAACTTTTCAAGTTATTTTAAGCGATAAAAATAAGTTTTAATCGATTAAAACGTTGTGCGAAGCTGTTTTAATCGATTGAAACGAGATTTAATCGATTAAAATAGTTATGATCGGTCATAAATGAATTCCGACCGATCATAATTGAAACCATATAATAGCGGTTCAAGGGTTAACCGCTATCTAAGTCATATTTTAAGAGCGGTTCTGTATAGCCGCTATGTAAACCTCATCTCGCTTGAGCGACAATATTCTCGCTCGAGCTAAACGCTCCTGCACAAAATTAGTACTCTCGGGTTGTATTTAGCTTGAGCGAGCCTATCTCGCTCGGCGATAATTGATTCCGATCGATTATATTTTTGAAATGATCGATCATATTTGGTAATTTTTTCAAATAATTAATTATAATCGATTAGTTTTCTAAATTATTGATTAGAATTGATTAGTTTTTCAAATAATAGATTAGAATTGATTAATTTCAAAATATATACTAAAAAATATAATTAAAACTATAAATTAGTTAAGAATATTGACTATTGTAAAGATAAAGTAGAAACATGGGAGGAGATGAGGATGATAATATAATGATAGAACTTACAAAAATGTAGAATTGAGAAGTTTGAAACAAATAAAAATAAGAAAATAGATATTTAATTACACTTTTAATAAATTTAAGATAATACTAGTTTTAATTTTTATTTTTAAATATTTATTTTAAATATTTAAAACAGAGAAACTATAATTTTAGTTTCTAGCTACTGAATTTAAAGAATTAAATTTATTATTTAATCTTTTAATTTGTAGAATTAAACTCAATATAATTGTTAAAAATACTTTGTAGAGGCATTTGAGAAAGCTTTTGTCAAAATACTTTGTTTTTAATTGTTAAAAACATTTGTAGAGGTATTTTGCAAAACATAATTGAGATGATATGATAAGCGGTTCCACCTTAACCGCTATCTAAAGTATAATTAAGATAGCGATTAATGGTTAAGTGCTATTAGAAGTTCACTTTTAAGAGCGGTTCTGTGGAACCGCTATCTAAAATGTATTGCGCTTGAGCGACAATATTATCGCTCGAGCGAAACTCAAGTGCACGCAATTAGCATTCTCGGGGTGTATTTCGCTTGAGCGACACTTTTCTCGCTCGAGCGAAATACGATCCTGATCGATCATAACTTGAAATGACCGATTATAATTGAGAGGATATAATAGCGGTTCCTCGAACCGCTTATCTAAAGTGCATATTAGATATCTGAGGTGTATTTCGCTTGAGCGAGACTACTATCGCTCAAGCGAAGTCCGATTCGATCGATTATATTTTCAAAATGACCGATCATATTTGATAATTTTTTCAAATAATTAATTATAATCGATTAGTTTTCTAAATTATTGATTAGAATTGATTAGTTTTTCAAATAATATATTAGAATTGATTAATTTCGAAATATATACTAAAAAATTATAATTAAAACTATAAATTAGTTAAGAATATTGACTATTGTAAAGATAAAGTAGAACATGGGAGGAGATGAGGATGATAATATAATGATAGAACTTGCAAAAATGTAGAATTGAGAAGTTTGAAACAAATAAAATTAAGAAAATAGAGATTTAATTACACTTTTAATAAATAATTGAGTCTATCATGATATCTTATGAATCCAAACTTATATAATTCCAGATAGTAAATAATAGAAGGAACAACGAGTTGATAAAAGTGGTACAAGCTATCCGAGACATGAACACTATATTATTAAGGAACCAAAGACCTAGAGGAACCAATGGATCACAAGGTTTAGTTGAATTTAGGAGAAACAAACCTCCGCAATTTTCTGGAGGTTATAACCCAGAAAAGGATGAATTATAGATTAAATAATTGGAAAAAATATTTCAAGTTATGAATTATCCTGATGACTAAAAGGTGAATTATGTTGTGTTTATATTGATAGGAGAGGCTGAATATTGGTGGGATAGTACCAAGAGATTACTAGAAGGAGGAAGAATAATCATTACTTAGGAGGTGTTTAGAACAAAATTTTTAGAAAAATATTTTCCCAATGATGTGAGGAGGGCAAAAGAAATAGAGTTTATACAATTAAAACAAGGAGGTATGACAGTATGAGAATATGTCTCTACGTTTGAAGAGCTAGGAAAATACTCTGCATTCTTTTATCACCCTGATGAAAGAATGAAATGTATAAAATTTGATAATGGACTTAGGCCTGAATTGAGAAAAGCAGTAGGAATACTAGAAATTTCTGATTTTCCTACACTTATTCATAAATGCATATTTTTGGAAGATTTTGAAAACCATCAAAATAGTAAACCAAAATATTTTGGACCCCAAGATAATAAAAGGAGACAAAATGAAGGAAAACCTTAAAACCGCCCCAATGGAGATCCCGACCCAACCAATTTTCCGTAGGAAATTTTAATAAAACTGTAAATAGTCAGCTCAAGTTCTTCAAGTGCGAACATGATCATTATACTAAAGATTGTCATTTTAAAGAGTCTATCTGTTTCAAGTGTGGAAAACCTGGTCATATATTCTCTGAATGTCGGCAATAAAAACCAAATTTTGATCCTTCTGCACCAAAAAGAATATCTCTGACAACAGAAAGAGTGTATACCATGAATGGAACTGAAGTCTCTCATAATAATGATTTAATCCAAGGTATGTGTTTCATTAAAGACAAAACTTTAAATGTACTGTATGATTCAGGCGCAACTCATTCATTTATTTTCAATGATTGTGTCCAACACCTTGAATTGCCGACTTCTTTTCTAGACACTAGTTTGATTATTTCAACTCCCACAAGTAAGTCTGTAATCACCAATAAAATTTGTCTAGATTGTCCTTTGTTCATTGAAAACAGGAAATTCCTTGTAAATTTAATTTGTCTATCTTTATCTCAATTGGATGTAATCTTGAGTATAGACTGGTTATATTCCAATCAAGTCCTTCTGAATTGTGCAGAAAAATCAATAATATTTTCAAATTCTGAGAATCTTTTGAATTTCTCTACCAACTCAGTAAATGAGTCTTTGAAGAACAAAATTCAAGGATATTTGTTACTATCTTCTATGGAAGTAAAAGAGGAAGTCAATTTGAAAAAAAAGCAGTTGTTCAAAATTTTCCTGAAGTTTTTCCTAATGATATTCTTGGTTTACCACCTAACAGAGAGATTGAATTTTCGATAGATATAATGCCTGGAACTAGACCAATTTCTATGGTACCATATAGGATGTCACCTTCTGAACTAACAAAACTGAAGAAACAATTGAAAGAATTACTTGGGAAATAATTCATTCGTCCTAGTGTATCACCTTGGGGAGCCCCTATTTTGTTAGCTAAGAAGAAAGATGGAAGCTTTAGGTTGTGCGTAGATTATTGTCAGTTAAATAAATTCACCATAAAGAATAAATATCTTCTTCCAAGAATAGATGATTTGTTAAATCAATTAAGAGGAGCTTCTGTATTTTCTAAAATAGATTTAAGATCAGGATATTACCAAATTAGAGTAAAGGCAGAAGATGTACAAAAAACTGCATTTAGAACTAGGTATGGTCATTATGAATACCAAGTGATGTCTTTTGGTGTAACCAATGCTCCTACAATATTCATGGATTATATGAATAGAATTTTTCGCCCATTTTTAGATCATTTTGTTGTGGTTTTTATAGATGACATTCTTATTTATTCTAAAAATTTTGAAGACCATGCGGAACACCTTCAAGTTATTCTTCAAATTTTGAAAGACAAACAATTGTATGCTAAATTGTCTAAGTGTGAATTTTGGTTAAAAGAAGTAAAATTTTTAGGCCATGTGATTTCTAAAGAGGGAGTGTCAGTAGACCCAACTAAGGTGGAAACAATTTTATAATGGGATCCACCAAAAACAGTGATTGAGATTCGTAGTTTTCTGGGTTTGACAGGATATTATAAGAGATTCATGGAAGGATTTTCTAAAATGGTTATGCCATTAACCCAACTCACCAAGAAAGGTCAAACTTTTGAATGAACAGAAAAATGCAAAAATAGTTTTCAAGAACTTAAGAAAAGATTAACCACTTCCCCTGTACTAGCATTATCTAACCCAACTGGACATTTTGTGATGCTTCCAAAATGGGATTAGGATGTGTTCTTATGCAATATAAAAAGGTAGTTGCATATGCTTCAAGACAATTCAGAACACATGAGAAAAATTATCCAACTCATGATCTAGAACTAGCCGCCATCGTTTTTTCACTCAAAATATGGAGACATTATGTGTATGGTGGTAAGTTTGAGATTTTTAGTGATCATAAAAGTCTTAAATACTTGTTTGATAAAAAAAAGAGAGTTAAATATGAGACAGAGAAGATGAATGAAATTTTTGAAAGATTATGATTTTGAATTACATTATTATCCAGTAAAGGCAAATGTAGTAGTAGATGCTTTAGGCAGAAAATCTTTACATGTTTCTTCCCTTATGATTCATGAGATGAGTCTGCTAGAAGAGTTCAGAACATGAATTTATCAATTATCATGAACCTGATAGAATAAAATTAAACTTAACTCAAATTACTAGTGAATTACAAAGACAAATTCAAGAGGCTCAAGTAGGTGATGAATTTATTCACAAGAAAAATAAGTTGATAAGACAAAAGAATGGAGAAAATTTTGGCATAGATAAAGCAAGAATTTTGAGATTTAGTGGTAGGATATGTGTGCCTAATAATGTAGAGATTATGAAGCTGATTTTAGACGAAACACATAAGAGTAAATTGAGCATACATCCAAGCACAGCAAAAATGTATCAAGATCTTAAGAAAATATTTTGGTGGCCTAAAATGAAGAAGCAAGTGGCACAATATGTAGCATCATGTTTAGTTTGTCAAAAAGCTAAGATAGAACATCAAAGGTCTGCAGGAATGCTATAATCTTTAGACATACCTGAGTGGAAATGAGATACTATTGCAATGGACTTTATAGTTGGCTTACCACGAACAATTCAAAAATTTGATTTCATATGGGTTATCATGGATAGGTTGACAAAGTCTGCTCACTTTCTACCCATTAACATTAGGTATTTAGTGGAAAAGTTGACTGAATTGTACATAAAAGAAATTGTGAGGTTACATGGAGTTCCATCTAGTATTATTTCTGACAGGGATCTTAGGTTTACTTCTAAATTATGGGGAAGCCTACATCAAACCTTAGGGACTAAGCTTCATCTTAGCTCAGCTTATCATCCTCAAACTGATGGACAATCAGAAAGAACCATCCAATCCTTGGAAGATTTGTTGAGAGCATGTGTGTTAGAAGATTCTGGTAGCTGGGATCGGTACTTATCATTAATTGAATTTACTTACAACAATAATTTCCATTCTAGCATAGGTATGACACCCTATGAGGCATTGTATGGGAGAAAATGTAGAACACCTTTATGTTGGTTTGAGACTGCAAAAAAATTTAATCTTAGGTCCTGACATGATTCAACAAACCACGGAGAAAATTAAAATAATTAGGGAAAAATTAAGAGCAACTCAAAGTCGGCAGAAAAACTATGCTAACAAGAGAAGATGACCCCTTGAATTCCAAGAAGGTGAGCACGTATTCTTGAAAGTAACACCGACAACTGGAGTTGGTAGAATAATGAAAGCAAAGAAATTCACTCCTCGATTTATTGGTCCCTATCAAATTCTTAGAAAAATAGGTCTTGTTGCTTACCAAATTTCCTTACCCCCTTTCCTTTTTAATCTTCATAATGTGTTTCGTGTGTCTCAGTTAAGAAAATATATTTTTGACCCTTCTCATGTAATAATGTCAGATACAGTACAATTAAAGGATAACCTTACATTTGAAATAATGTATGTACAAATTACAGATATGAAGATCAAACAACTGAGGGGAAGAAAAATTTCATTAGTAAAGGTTGTTTGGAATGAAAGTACTGGAGATGCTACGTGAGAATTAGAAAAGAGAATCAAAGAAAGTTACCCTCATCTGTTTTAGTCACTAAAAATTTCGATGATGAAATTTCGATAAGTATGGGGAAATGTAACATCCGAAAAATAATTTATGTAAAATTTTCTTCAAATATAATGTATTAAATAATATTATAGGTAAATTATAATATATATATATATATATATATATATATATATATATATATATAGAAATTAATAATAATTATCATTATAATACATATATGAAATATATTAATAATAATAGTTATTATATACTTATTAAAATTAAAAATGTAAAAATGTAATATGAATTAATTATACTTACAAAAAAAATTATTAATTTAATAAGAAGATAAAAATCATTAATGAAAAAAAAGAGTAAAAATCTCCCTATATAAAGGGGTGGGGTGGTGAAAAAAGAAGAAGGGAGAAAGGTAAGAAAGGGAGCACGAAAAGAGAAAGGAAGAGAAGAAAAGAGAGGGAGAGAAGAAAAAGAGGGGGAGAGAAGAGAAGATCACCAGAGAAGAGAAACAACTTGGAAACAAATTTTGTTGTATCATCTACAATATTGAGGTAGGGGAGGAGAATATTATCATTAAATCTATTTTATTTTGATTATAGTTGTGGAGTGAGGTGTCCCTAACCTCATTCTATTTATTTAGTTACTTGTTTATTTATCTCTAACTATATACTGACTACCTTATGTTTATTTATTCTTTTCCAGTCTAGTACTGATTTTATTTTAATTATCTCTAGTTGAGTACTTGTCCTGCCTTATGTTTCTTTATTCTTCTCCAGTCGTGCACTGGTTTTATTTTAATTATTTCTAGTTGAGTACTGGTCATGCCTTATGTTTATTTATTTTTCTCCAGTCTTGCACTGATTTTATTTTAATTATCTCCAGTTGAGTACTGGTCCTATTTGTTTATTTTATTTTATCTTCAGTCTTGCACTAGTCCATTTTAATTATCTTCATTTATGTATTGGTCCTGTTTGTTTATTTTATTTTATCTCTAGTTATGCATCAATCCTATTTATTAATTTATACTTATATTATTTAATTATTTTTAAACAATAATATCTATTTATGAATATTTGATGATATTGTAGATGGAGGTTTGACATTGGGGATTTAAATTAGTAAATATCATTAAGAGAGTGATTAAAATTGGGTCCATTTATCCCGATTAGTCACTACAAATTTAATTTAAATCTTCATAAAATAGAATGTGTTGAGGAAGTTGTATATATATATATATATATATATATATACACACATATATACACATCTATATATATTAAGAGTGTATTATGTAAATGATAAATGTTCTACCTATTGTGATCTACATGTTTTATTTAAATACCAACTTAAGTAGATGAATGCGCCAAATATTCCAAACCTCTTTTCTGCAAGCATCATTGTCTTCTTTCCAGAAACTACTTGGAACACAAACGTTATTGACAACTTGGTTACTTTTAAAGGGATAGGATTATCAATATTAACATTTGCATATAATATGGGAAATCCCATTATGTTAGATGAACCAGTAGTGGTTACCTTTTGCATGCCTCCTACCATTTACCAAAATCCCTTAATCAGCTTTGTTTCCACCGACAATGTAGATATTTGTATAATTGTAGTAAGAATAGAAGGAATAAAAAATAAATAAAATTCATTCTTCTTTTGTATATCTTAAAAAAAAATATATATATATATATATATATATATATATATTACATATACGTAAAGTAATTTACATCACTATATATATATATATATATATATATATATATATATATATATATATATATATATATATATATATATACATATATAGTGATTTACGTATATGTAATATCTTTATTTGACCTGCTACTCTTATATAAATAATAATAATAAGAAAAAAATGCCACATTAAGCTCATCAAAGCTAGATTTATTGTTAATGACAAAATTATTTCTAAATACAAATCATCTTCTCCTTGGATTGGTATTAGTAAAAAAAGTTGTTTAATCAAGGATAACTCGTTATGGGTAATTGGTAAGGATTGTAACATGATTTTGGCAGGATGATTGGCGTGGTAAGTGTTTTTTTTTTTTTTTTTTTACCAAAGTGCACATTCTTGATGATATTACTAAGTTTCTTAAGACAAAACACTACTAAAAGAAAAATTTTACAACAATTATTTTAGACTTTTTATATCGATTCTATAATCGATATAGATCTAAGTGACATAAAAAGTATAATTTTCTATCCGACATAATAAGTACTTTCTATGTCAACTCTTAACATAATTGTCATAGAAAGTCTTGTGTTAAATTTTTTTATATAGTCATATTTTTCACAAACATTTTATCAAACAATTTTAATACAACAAATTTCAAAAATTAAACACAAATATTATCGAGAAAAAAACAAGTAAACATAAAATATAGAGATATATTCACTTAAGTTGGATAAAAAATCATTTATAGAAAAAAAATTCATAATAACAGTTGCAATCTAACATCTTAGAACACTCCATTAAACCAAATCATGAAATACAAACTAATATAGAAAAAATGAGACAATGTTTTCATATTTTACCTTTGTTTTAAATAAAAAAAAAAGATCGTGGGAAGTGGTGGTACAAACATGAGGAAACACAAAAGTAGATGAATACGATGAGAAGACAATAAAACAAAAGAAAGAAAAAGTTGAGTGGAGTCCGACGTATAAGGGGAAAAAAATGGAAAATGAGAAAGAAGAAAAAGATAAAACAAATCTAAAAAATTTAAATCTATACACTTTTTTATGACAGTTCAATTTTGAACCATCATATTAATTATTTTCTATGTCGGTTTAATTTTTATTATATTTTAAATTATTATTTATATTTATCTAGAGGTCTCCTCCCCTTTTATACTATATTTTTATTATTTATTACATTTTGAATTATTATTTATTAAGATAATTGTCACTAGCAAGATTCGAACCCAATACTTTAGAATTGAAGGTCGATATTCCAATCACTAATTAAGCTACTACGATTTTTTGATAATAACTTACAAATAAATTATATTTATATACAAGTAAATATATGTCCATGTAAATATATAAATATAAAATATATAAATACAAATATATTTATATATTTATATATTCATCCATCAATAACTAATTGTTAATTAACTGATAGATATATCTCGTCGGTAATTTTCGTCGATAATTAATAGTTAATTTACTTACGGATATATCCGTCGGTAATCACTCGATAATTTCCATCGATAATCACTTATTTTTTAACGACTACCTATCGCATGTTGATAATTAATAATTTTCTTACAATAAAGAGGTATTTCCTTTTTTATTACTTCAATAGATGATATTATTTCTCTTTTTCAAAAATAGTTCAGTTCACAAATAAAGAATATTCTTATTGTTGTAATCTATATAATTTAGGCTATTTGAAAAATGAGAAATGAGCATCGTTTCAATATTCCCTTAGCTTATAGTGCAGTACTCAATTTGGTCAAAGTCAATGTTGCTACCATAGGAAATTTATCTAAAAGGGCTATACACGATAATTTGCAGGACTTACTCATATCGAAGTATTTTCAAATTGAGAATCATTTGCCTAGTAACGAGAAAAATTTAACTTTGCAATGGAAACTACCTAATACTTTTGTGGTTAAATGTAATATTGATGGTGCTACTAGATAATCTCGTGGGTTGTAGAGGTAAGTATATGGGTGAATTTTCTACCTACTTGGAAATCCATTATACTCTTTCTGTGTGTGCAATTATGTTTTGTTTGAAAATTTCTTATCATAAGAGTTGGAATAAACTTTGATTGAAACGAATTTTATTACTATTTTGAAGGTTTTTAATGATTCAGATGTGGGTTCCTTGATCCATTAAAGTTAAATGAAGGAAAATATATGACTCTTTGCAATTCTATGCAAGTTCATATATCTCACATTTATAGAAAAAGAAAAAAAATGTGAAGATATTATGACAAACATGGGTGTTCATAATAAAATTCAATTAAAATGATATGATTATATATCTTCTAAGATTATATATGATTTTTGCTGGAATAGATTTAATCTTTCGGAATATAGATTTGTTTAATGAACTTGTGTTCCATGGGTTTTGGTTTTTTCCTCATGATCATTGTATTTTGTCGTTTTTTTCTTATTATTATTTTATTGAATATATAATCTTTTGTTATTGAACAAATGAAAAATGTTTTCATGATATACTAACCTAGTTGGAATATCATAAAACATAGTAACGCTCTACAAGATAATTTTATTTTATTTAAAAAAATCATTATATTATAAGACAATAAAAATAAAAATAAAAATTAACTTTTATTATTAGAGTAAAATTGATTCATCCTCTCTCTTTATATATATTGAGTTTGTTTGCATAAATATTTTATAAGTAATAGATAAAAATGAAAAAAGAAAGATAAAATCAACTTTTCCATAAATTATAATTTGTTAAAAAATGATATTAGGGAAAAATATTAAGAAAAAAATTTATATAGATGAGTTCGTGTATAAGGTGATTTTACTTTGTTAAAAACTGAATTTTTATTTTATTAACTAGAAGTATTTACGGTGAAATTGCGGATTGGATTGTATCGAGTTGATTGAATTTAGAACTCAAAAACATATTACCAATTGTAATGGGATGAGAAAAATCCATGCGAACCTAATGATGTAACCCAACCTCCAAAAATATATAATTGAGTTGAATGAGTTCAGTGTGTAAAATGTAATTGAGTTGTACTGATTCAAGGTTTTAAATCATTTAGACCTTTAGAATAATCAATTAACTAGTTAAACAAAAAGTGTTGTAACATCCAAAACCTCGTGATAACTAACTATATAGATTAAATTATGCAAATGGAAAGAAAAACAAAAACTACAGAAGAAGGGGGTATTTGGAAATACAGGGGGTGCAAAAATCATTGATGATTGTTAAATAGGTGCCTATCTCTTGACTTATGCTACTAAGAAACCTAAAATGTTAAAGTAAATTTTAATGGTTGTTCTTCTTGTTATTGAACAGGTTTATGGGATAATAATGATAAGAAAAAAAAAAAAGAAAAAAGGATTGACATTAAGAATAACTACTGAAGAAAAAATTTCAAGAGAAGAAAAGGATGAATAAAAAAGTGAGTTTGAAGATTTGTCCTTACTTGTCAATAAATGTGGTAGATTTTTGAAAAGAAAAAATCATAACAAGTGCAAGAAGTCAATCAAAGTAAACCAGTTTGGGCCCATTTATCTTATTTTGATATTATTGATCGATTCTTGTATAAAAAGTTTGGCTCCCAATAAAGTATTTTAAGAAATCTAAAACTATGTTTTCTAATTTCACTTATTTTGGTTGTGGCAAAGAGAGACATATACTCCATGATAAAGTGCACAAACAATCATATGAAGGAAAAGGTCTTAAGAATAGAGAAAGACAAGGAACCTTGTCCTTAATGACTAATGAAACAAAAAGCAATTTAAGTAGTAATGGTTTTCGAATTGAAGCAAACTATGATACCCTACTTGATCTTTTAGAGTATAAAAATAGTAGATTCAAAGAATGAATAATTGGCGCGAGAGAAAGACCATAAATTACAAGAAAAGTTATATAATTCTAAAATTAATTTTGAATATTTGGAAATGATTTATAAAATCTTAGGTTTCAATTGTATTGAAATATCTCAAAAACATAATATAAATCTTGAGTCTGGACTCTTACTCCTTTCCTCATATTTGACTACATCGTATATTTAATTTATAATATACTATTTTGTTAATAGAAAAGATTTAAAATCTAATTGATTTACTAAAATCTTTTATAGTTGAATCCATCTCTATTGAATTTATCCTTAAATTTTAATAAAATTTATTTTAACACATGGCCTTTTAGAATTTAGATTTATTTAAAGTTGTTTGTAATTTGTCTTTTTTTTTCCTTTCATGAATATAGTAATAAAACAAGTTTTGCATTTGAAATTCTTTATAATTTTATTATTGTAAAAAATAATAATAATAATTAAAAAAAAAAACTAAGGTTAGGATCGAGAGATAAATTGGTCATCCTACCTCAAATTGATGGGTCCGGTTGACATTTTAATTTTTCAGCGTATTTTGAATTATCTCATCCATCTCACAAATGCGTTATTTTTTTTTTTCAGGTCAAAGGAGTAGACCAAAATAGAACAATTTAACCACTAATTGGAACATTAAAAAAATTATAATAAAAAAAAGTTATTTTTAGTCGTCTAAGGCTTTGATTTCTTTTATAATTATTTTCTCAAAACGTTACCCAATTGTTCCAATAGCTTAGTTTTCTTCTTTATTAAAAAATAAAAATAAAAAATCCAACAGCTCTGTGCCCTTTTCAGAATTCCTATTTATGTAAGAGTTACTTTATTATTATTATTATTATTATTGTAACTTAATACGAAACTAGTTATCTTTTCAGTTTTCAATAAATTTGAAAAAAAAAGAATTATAATTATAATTTATGAAAAGAATAATATATTATAAATATAATTAATCATTAAAATATAATATAATTTTTAAACGTGGTGTAATAAAGCTATTATGGATATGTAGTATAGAGGAATGAATCAAAAGGGTTAATTAGACGGCACCGTCTTGGTGATGAAATTCCAGGTGTCAACATGCAAGAGGGGATTATTCGTTTCCGTCAAGTACGAGTCCTATAATTTAGGGATTTATAAGTTGAGACAATAAATGTGCGAAGTTATGAAGAATGACCAAATATTAAGGAAGTACTTAGAAAAAGTTGATTTGTCTTGAGTATGATGACGACGATGATGTTGAATGTCCAAGTTTATGGTTAGCTTTTGTCCATTTGGTAGCCCAAAATAAGAGAGCACCTTCAGTAGTGAAGAGGAGGGATCGAATCGGCTTCCCATTGCAAAAGGAAACTTGATAGTTCCAATGGGGATCGTTAATTATGCAAGCTTCTGGCCAGAATAGAATCTTACTGTCCAATCCCCCCCAACGGAAGAGAGAGAAAGTCAGAGAATTTTTTGTGATTTTCATCATTCTCAACTTACACTTACACACAGTCATATCACTAAAATCTCTACACCGTATAATTTTTTCTTTATATATAAATTCACTTACATTAGTTCAATAATAAGAAAATTTAAAACAACAAAAAATTTATAATAATTAATGATAGAAAATATATATTATTAATAGAAAGGTTCATTAAATGGATTAGTTCGATTTTCAATTGTTTTATTTTCAATTTTAAAAAACTTTAACTTTCACGTGTTTTTTTATTAAACTATTAATTTAATTATATTTTAAGTGGTGATATTATTCTATTAAATCTTAATAAAATAAAATGTGAGATAAACATATATATAAAGTTTATATTGTTTTCATATAAAAATAAATTTTAAAATTATAAGTATTATTTTCTATTAGTGATTGATTTAACAATAATTTTTAGTTTGATGTTTTAATCTATTTAAATTATTTTTTCTTTTATCATGAAAAAAATAAGAAGGTGAGAATAAATATTATCTAAAATAATATTATTTTAAAATAATATATAAAAATTATTTTTTAATATATATATATATATATATATATTCTATTTATTTTATATTATAAAAATTTGAAGTGAATTTATAGTAATTATTTAAGATAAATAAACTCAAAATCATTCATTCTTTAGTGATATTTGTTATTTTAATCCTTAAGATCCAATTTTTAACTAAAATGTCATTAATTTTTATAAATAAAATATTATTTTGTAATAAATTTTAAAAATAATTAAATAATATAAATATAAATTAATAAAAAATTATGCGTATATTACAAAAGATAGAATAAATAATATAAATAAATAAAAAATTGAACATAACTAAATAAATATTAAATAAAATTAGTGTGTAATTGAATATTAAAAAATAATCAATACGTAAATAAATATAAATATAAAATAAAACTAATATATATATATATATATATATATATATATATATATAAATAACCGATACATATAAATATAAAATAAAATTAGTATATAATTTAAGATAAATAAATATAAATAAATAAATAAAATGAGATTATAAATATTTTCCTATTAATCATAATCATAATTATAAATAAAATAAAGATAATAATAAATGTTTTATTTTCTTGTTTTAATAATAACAAATGATACACCTTATCAATTTTTTCTTGTAATAAGTTTTATTTATCTTTCTTTCTCCTTTCTCTCGTGTTCCATTTCTCTCATCTCTTCTTCTCTTCCCTCTCTCTTCTTAACCCTTCTCTATATATACATATATCCATGAATTTGATTTAGATTTCATTTTTTTTCTCAAAAATATATTTACCAACTTTAATTTAATATTTTTTTATGCTTATCATTTAAAAAAAAGATAAGGATTCTTATTTTTTTAATAATTAATTATTATTTCTTTTAATTGCAGGTTTTTATTATTGTTTAATTTTTTTCTTTTTTACAGTAATTGAAATATATATATATATATATATATATATATATATATATATATATATATTACAGATAATTGAGTCTTTAATAAAAAATATTTAAGTTATAATAAATTTTAAGGTGTTACGTGAATTAAATTAAAGTAATACTTTTTTTATTTGGTTTAAATAATTTTTTATTATAAATTTATTAAATATATTATAATAGAATAATTATTTAATAGAAAAATATATTATAAATATATCATACATAATTAATTGTAACATTCATAATTTTAGCTTATTTTTATTTGTTTTCTCATTTAATTTAAAAATAACAATATATACCATAAATTATAAAAAATTAATTCATTCACTTACAGAAATCATCTTATATATGTTTTAATTTTAATTTTAATATTATACATTACCATTTTTTAGTTTGGATTGATCTTGCGAAATCGAAAACAAAATCCAATTTATTGCTTTAAACTTTTAGAATAAAATAATTTATAACTTTAATCAATTTTCAAAATTTTGTAATCTATTTTTATTTTTATATTTTGAATTGTAATAATTTTTGACATTTCTAATGACCATTGGTTTAATCCAATGTAGAAATTATTATCTTGATTCATGGTATATGGTTGTTGGCAACAAGTAGGCACAAAGTACAGGTTGACAACACTTTGTTTTCTTTTAATCTTTCTATTTTTTCTTACTGTTATTTCAAATGAGTTGGACAAAATGTTTGTTTCTTCAAATGCCAAAAGTAAACCATGATACATATTAAATAGGTTTACAGTCCATATTTCTTGGTTATTTCACTCATGCCTAAAATTATTAATACTATTCTAGGAATATCAAACGACTAATTTAAGTTTTACAACAAATCTCTCCCTTAAACTTAAATACTCTTCACATCTCTTATTTCAATAAGTCTTTTACAACTCTCTAGCAGTGTGTTAGCCGTGGCTTGGTGAATACGTCCGCGGCTTGAGCTTGACTTTCAACATGCTCCACCTCGACCTTTCCTTCTCTGACTTGTTCTTGGATGAAATGAAATTGGACGTCAATGTGTTTGCTCCTTCCATGATTAACTGGGCTCTTTGCCAACTCGATCGCCAACTTGTTATTAACTCGAATAATTGTCCCTTCGTCTCGGATCACTCCCATATGCCTTAGTAGATTTGAAAGTCAGACTGCATGACACACGCTCTAGGAGGCCGCGACATACTCAGCCTTGCGAGCGGTGGCGGATCTTGACCATTGATCTTGGAGAGGCCAAATAATATATTATTAATAAATAATAAATAAATATAAAAGGAAGAAAGAAGATGAAAGGGTGAAAAAATAAAATTATAGATATATACTTAAATATATTAAATGATCATTAAGTTTGAGGGGAACAAAATCATAAATTATATAAGAGTTACAAAATTGAGGAGGGGTTGAGAGGATAAAATTGTAAATATACACGTAAATATATTAAATATTCATTAAGTTTGGGGGGCCAAAATCATAAATTACATGAGAGTTATAAAACTTTGGGAGGGTCACGCCCCCCCCCCCCTTAGCTCCCAAGAAGATCCGCCACTGCTTGCAGGTCGACAAAGTTACAATGGGCTGCTTCTTTGACAACCAAGTAAAAGTCATTTTCCTAAGTAGGAATACATAACCTAAAATATTTTTTCAGTCATCAACATCCCCACACCAATCACTATCCGAGTAACCCACTAGTGGTAGTCATCTGATTTTGAATAAAAAAGACCAAGTGATAGAATTCCTCGAACATATTGAAAGTGATGAAGATCTTATTGAATTACTTTGGCAAAGATATTGTTGATTTGATGAAGTAAAAAATGAAGTCAAAGGCTACTTTGTGACAGTCAAATGTCACTTAGATAAAAGGGTAGTGGGATTAGTGAGTCTCGCATCTCCGCTTAGGTATAATCATTTTTATCTCTCTCGCTGCATGAGGTTTCTTCATTTAAAAGATTTTGCAAATGTCTCTAAAAAATGTTTAAACGGTTAAAAACAAAGTATTTTGATAAAATGTTTTTTAATTAGCTATTTTAACTAATAACATATAAGCTTTATCAACTAAAATGTTTTTAACACTTTTGTAACGAGTTTTTAAGCTGATATGTTTTCAAAATAATCAATTGTTTTCATTAGAAGGATTTTTGAAAACCTTTTGCCGATATTTTAACCGATATAGAATTGATATAATCGATTAAAATGACTTAGAATATTTTGAAAAGTGTTTTGGCAGAATTTTAATCGATACAAACTCGAAATAATCGATTGAAATAACTTGAAGTGTTTTGAAAGTTGTTTTGTCAGTATTTTAATCGATACAAATACTGAAATAATCAATTAAAACAACTAAGAGGTTTTTCCGAATGTTTTAATCGATTAATACAAGCTTGCTATCAGTTAAAATAACTTAGAAAGTTTTATGAAATCTTTTGGCAGAATTATAATCGATTAAAATGCGTTTCAATCGATTAAAATAACTAAGTGAACTTTTTTCAAAGTGTTTTAATTGATTAAAACAGATTGTTATCGATTAAAATCACTTAGAAAAGTTTATAAGAAAATTTTGCAAGTATTTTAATCGATTGAAAGATCTAAACAATCGATTAAAACAATTTAGAAGATTTTTTACAAAGAGTTTTAATTGATATAAACGGTGTCGTATCAGTTAAAACAAATCTGGAAAATAATCAAGAACTTTTTAATAGATTAAAAGAATTTTTAACAGATTAAAACAAGACTTTTAACAGATTAAAAGATTATTTTAACAGATTAAATAAACCAGCAGTTTTGAAAATCTTCTATATAAACAGAGTTGCTTGAACTTTTTAAATCACATCTTTTAGCAATCAATCAAGCAATCATAAGTGCTACTTTCAAGAGAGAATTGCGCTAGTTTTGTGAAGTTCATAGAAGTTCTTTCTTGAGGAAAAATTTTCATTCTTTTGGAGAAGAAACTCATACTGCAAAGCTGCATAAATCTGGTTTGAGCGTTATAAGTTTCTTCTATTTGTTTCTTTACTTTCTTTACTGTATTGTGGGTGCCTGGAATTGTGGGCACTGGTTTCTGTAGCTGAAATTTGGCTGCAGGGTTGGTCAAGAACTGGAATTTGGTTCTTGGTGAAGGTTTAGGTGCAGGAACCGAAATTTTGGTTCTTGTGGTAGATTGAGTGTGAGATTAAAGTTGTAATCGTAAAACGTTCAATCTAGTGGAACCCACTGGAATTTGGCTGGAAACCGGACGTAGCCCTGAGATTGGGTGAACCAGTATAAATCTTGGTTGTATCTTTCTAAACCTTTCTCTCTTTTAATTCTGTCACTGCTTTTATTTTGATTGCTTGCTGTGTGTGATTCAAGAACTGGTCAGAAATCTTAATATTTGAAATAGATAATCTGTAAATTGCGAAAATCTTTCAAATATCAATTCACCCCCCCTCTTGATCTCAGCCTACATTTCTAACACATATCTCAGAATTCTCTTCAAGGTCTTCCAATGTGTGTATCTTAGATTCTCCATGTATTTGCTCGTTATCCCAACACTCAACATTAGGTCGGGTCTTGTGCTTATAAGGTATCTCTGACTTCTGATTAAGCTTTGATATCTCCCAGAATTAGCTCGTTCTCCTCCATCAAACTTTGAGAGTTTAGTGTTCGATTCCATTGGATAGAAACCGGGTTACAGTCCTCCATTTTAAACTTCTTTAAAATTTTAAGCGCGTACCTCTCTTGGATATAAAAATCCCTTCCTCCAATTGTTTCACTTCTAGGCCAAGAAAATATTTCATCAAGCCTAAGTCTATCATCTCGAACTTTTTCTTCATTACCTCCTTGAATTCCTTAATCAACTTCACGTTGCTTCCGATGAATATGAGGTCGTCGACATAGAGAGCAACTATCATCATATCCTTTTCTGATTTCTTTGTGTACAAGGCATGCTCGTATGGACATTGCTCGTACCCATTTTTCTTGAAATACCCATCAATTCTCTCATTCCAGGTACGAGGAGCCTACTTTAGCCCATATAGGACTTTTCTCAATATCAACACCTTCTTCTCATCCCCTCTCTTCATGTACTCGAGTGGTTGCTCGACGTACACCTCCTCCTTCAGCTCTCCATTTAGAAAGGCCGACTTCACATCTATCTATAGAATCGACCATTGGTTATAAGCAACTAATGAGATCATAAGTCAGATTGACTCCATTCTCGTGATATGAGCAAATACTTTATCATAGTCGATTCCCTCCTTTTGTCTATAGCCCTTCATCACAAGTTGAGCCTTATAACGCTCAACCTCTCCCTCAACATTCATCTTCTTTTTGTACACCAATTTTACTCTAATGGGTCGAGCTCTTTTAGGAAGCTCGATCAACTTCCAAGTTTTATTACGTTCAATCGCCCCAATCTCTTCATCCATGATTGTTCTTCACTTCTCATCTTGTACAGCTTTCTCAAAACTCAAGTCTTCAGAGTCGTCCAGAAGGCATACAACATGAACTTCATTTGTAGTGTCGTATATTTCCTGCAGACTTCTCATCCTGGGCTGTTGTGGCTCTATTTCTTCATTTGAGGACTCGGTGGTTGTTGCTATTGAAGGCATAACAATTTCCGAGCTAGTGTCTTCTTCATCCGGATTACTCCAATACCATTGCTTTGTTTCCTCCATGTGAACATATCGGCTTACCACCACTTTATTGTTAACAAGATCAAACAATTTATACGCTTTAGATTGTCCATCATACCTGATAAATATGTACGTCTTGCTTCGATCTTCTAATTTAGTCTTGTGCTGACTTGGTACTTACCCATAGGTCACACTACCGAACACCTTTAGATGAGAGACACTCGGCTTCATACCACTCCAGATTTCTTGAGGCGTCTTCTCGCCTAGCTTTGCATGTGGACATCTATTTTTCACATAGACTGCGCACTGCACCGCCTCTACCCAAAACTTCTTCGGCATATTCTTCCCTTTCAACATAGATCGAACCATATCAAGAATGGTTCGATTCTTTCGTTCTGCTACACCGTTTTGTTGTGGTTGCGGAGAATATGGGGCAGTAAAAAAACACTTGATTTTATATTCCTCGCAGTATTTGTTGAACTCAGCAGTAGTGAACTCACCTCCTCTGTTAGATCGGACTACTTTGATGACTTTGCTTGTTTCTTTCTCCACCATCACTTTGAGTTTCTTCAAATTTTCAAACACTTCTGACTTCTCCTTCAGAAAATAAACCCACGTCTTCCTCGAGAAATCATTAATGAAAGAGATGAAGTATCTCTACCACTAAATGATTTTGGAGTTATTGGTCCACACAAATTGGTATGGATCAGTCCAAATTGCTCCTTTGCTCGGTAATCAGAACTCCTTGGGAAAGAAGTCCTCGCTTGCTTCCCGATCACACGTTCTTCACATAACTTTTTTTCGAATTCCATTTTAGTCAGTTCGAGCACCATCTCCTTTTTCACCAGCTCGGTCAACCCACCGAAGTGAAGATGACCGAATAAAAAATGAAACTTCATGGCCTCATCCTCCATATCAAGTTGCATGCATTTATCTTGAACTATTTTCAGCTCAAGTTTATACATGCGATTTTTCTTCATTTCTACCAGAGCAATGAACCTCCCGAGTTTATTTTTTAGTGGTAGTTCTTGGTCCTTCATCAGAACTGAGTACCCCTTCTCCATTAACAATCTCATGCTCAGTATGATGCTTTTGAGATCAGGTACGTAGTATATATCTCTGATCTCTCCTATTCGCTCATTTCTTTGTTGATACCAGATTGTTCCTCGGCCTTTGACAACTACTTTCGAAGTATCACCAAAAGAAATGGATCCGGACTCCACCGTTGAAAGTATTTTGAATAAGCGCTCGTCACCACATATGTGGTTACTTGCACTGATGTCCAAGTACTAGACCAAGTTATTAGAACAACTTGGTTTGACCCCAGTTTCTGGAATGTTTGTCACCAGCAGCAACCCTTCATCTTCTTCCTCGGCAAGGAAGTTTGTTGGTTCCTCCTTTTTCTTCTTGAACCTACAATCTTTGGAAATATGACCCAACTTTCCACAGTTGTAGCATTTTACCGAGTAACAATCCTTGGCAACATGCCCATACTTTTCACAGTTAGCATTCAATATTGTTTATGTTTGTCCGGCCACCCCAAGCCTGACTTCAACCATGCTAGTTCTGTTGGCTGACTAGCTCATTTTCTCGTCCTTCTCTTCCTCTACCACCTTGGCCTTTGCCTCTAGTACTCTGACCATAACACACCTTCCCCCCTTTTATTGTCGCCTTCGCCTAGAGAGTCTGTTCAAGGGACTCCCCCTTCTTGTTTTTCCTTCTCTACTCATGCGCTTCCAAGGACCCAGCAAACTCTTTAAGGGTAAGCGTTGATAAATATTTGGACTCCTCTATTGCGCACACGATATTCTTGAAATCATCTGTTCATGACCTTAAAATCTTTTCAACCACTCAGTTTGATGAAAGACTCTCACCATTCCAATTCAACTTGTTCACCACAGTCTCCACCCGAGTAATGAACTCGGATACGCTTTCAGACTCTTTCATCTTCATGTTTTCCAACTCGCCCTTAAGGGTTTGAAGTTGAACTTGTTTCACCCGTTCATCTTCTTTGTTTGCTTTTTCGAGTGTATCCCATGCTACTTTGAAAGATTTTGCATTGGCTATCTTCTCAAAGTCGGATTTGTCGACGACTCGGTATAGCAGATACAAAGCCGCCATGTCTTTAGCTCAAACAGCCTTCAACGCGCTCAGTTGGGCATTTGAATACCCATCTGTGTTTGTCGGCTCCTCATACCCAGTCTCGACCACATCCCAGTTATCTTGGGAGCCGAGAATGACCTTCATTTGTACCTTCTAGTTGTCGTAGTTGGTATCTTTCGTCAACTTGGGTAGCGGGATGTCATTGGTTAAACACTACAAGAAAAACACCAAATAGTGACCGAAAATTCGGTCACTAAATGTGCAAAATCGATTACTAATTAAAATAGTGACCGAAATAGTGACCAACTGGAATCGGTCACTATTTTCTTGGTCACTGATTTCAGTGACCGATTATATATAACCAAATCGGTCCATCGAATCTAGTCACTAAATCAATGAAAAAGTTAATCAATAACAAATTTAATTATTTTTATTTATTTACATTTTTATTATATCTATTATTTATTTTCCCTATCTCTTAATTATATTATATTTTGCTTATTTAAGTTTTTATTTATATTTATTTAGTTTAATTTATTAGGTGGTTTATTGTCATTGTCGGATTCGAACCCGGTACCTTAGAGTTGGAGGCCGAAACTCCAACCACCGAGCTACTTAGGATCTTTTAATAATAACTTACAAATAAATTATATTTATATACAAATAAATGTATATCCGTATAAATATATAAATATAAAATCTATAAATAAAAATATATTTATATATTTTAATATATATTTAAATATTGATATATTTATATATTGATATATTTATATAGCATAATGTATATTAATATATGAGGGGATAATATTGATATATTAATATATTTGTATATATATATATATATTTATATATATTTATATATTTATATATTGATATATTTATATATTAATATATTTATATATTTATATTTTTATATTTTGATATATTTATATATTGATATATTTATATATTTATTTATATCCTTATACATTTATATCTTTATATATTTATATATTTGAAAAAAAATATTATATTTTAAAAATAATATTATATTTTTAAAAATAAATATTAGAAAAAGATTTAAAAATATATATAAATTATATTTACATTTACAAAATATTAAAGATATATGTTTATATCTTTTCATATTTATATATATTTATATGTTTATATTTTTACATATATTTATATCTTTCCATATTTATATATTTATATATAAAGATATTAGTTTTGTATACAAATAATATTATAATATAGTATATTATACTATTAGTATAGTATACAAATAATATGTTAGTATAGTATAGTATACAAATTATTAATTTTGTAATTTATATACAATGAAAATAATATAATGGTATATTGGTATAGTATATTTGTATTCTAATTTTTAAATAAACTAAAATTACGCTAAATGTATAATAATATATGAGAGGATAATAAATTTAATCCAATTACTTTTATAAATATATAAATATAAAATCTATAAAATATTAAAAATGATATTATATTTTTAAAAACAAATATTAGAAAAAGGTTTAAAAACTAGTATTATCTTAAATTTATTAAAAGTGTAATTAAATATCTATTTTCTTAATTTTATTTGTTTCAAACTTCTCAATTCTACATTTTTGTACGTTCTATCATTATATTATCATCCTCATCTCCTCCCATGTTCTACTTTATCTTTACAATAGTCAATATTCTTAACTAATTTATAGTTTTAATTATAATTTTTTAGTATATATTTTGAAATTAATCAATTCTAATCTATTATTTGAAAAACTAATCAATTCTAATCAATAATTTAGAAAACTAATCGATTATAATTAATTATTTGAAAAAATTATCAAATATGATCGATCATTTTGAAAATATAATCGATCGAATCGGATTTCGCTTGAGCGAGTAGTCTCGCTCAAGCTAATACACTTCGAATATCGTATAAGCCTTAACCGCTATCTAATATACACTTGAGATAGCGGTTATAAGGAACCGCTATTATATTCTCTAATTATGATCGATCATTTCAAGTTATGATCGATCGAATCGTATTTCGTTCGAGCGAGTAGTGTCGCTCAAGCGAAATACAACCTGAGAATGCCAATTTTGTGCAGGGCGTTTCGCTCGAGTGAGAATATTGTCGCTCAAGCGAAATACATTTTAGATAGCGGTTCCACAAGAACCGCTCTTAAAAGTGCACTTCTAATAGCAGTTAACCATTAACCGCTATCTAAATTATACTTTAGATAGCGGTTAACGTGGAACCGCTATCATATCTTCTCAATTATGTTCTTCTTTTCATCAATCATAATGAAAACTTACATTAACTATTTTTTGAATATTATGTTTTTAAATTTGCTATTAGAGAAAACCTTTCAGAATTCAAAATGTTAAATACTTTTAAATATTAAAATTAACTTTATCAAAAATTAGGAAAAAAAATTAATCCAAAAGAAATCAAGAATGTATTATAATATTGTCAATTTTGAGTTTAATTATATTGTTCATTCTCAAAGTAAAAAAATATATTGTAACTAGTTTAATTTAATAAAATATAATTTAAATTTTTAATACTAAAATTAAAAGATTTACATTGCATGAGGTTTCTTCACTTAAAAGATTTTGCAAAATGCCTCTACAAATGTTTTTAACAATTAAAAACAAAGTATTTTGACAAAAGCTTTCTCAAATGCCTCTACAAAGTATTTTTAACAATTATATTGAGTTTAATTCCACAAATTAAAAGATTAAATAATAATAAATTTAATTCTTTAAATTCAGTAGCTAGAAACTAAAATTATAGTTTCTACTGTTTTAAATAATTAAAATAAATATTTAAAAATAAAAATCAAAACTAGTATTATCTTAAATTTATTAAAAGTGTAATTAAATATCTATTTTCTTAATTTTATTTGTTTCAAACTTTTCTTAAATTTGAAAAGTTTTACGAGAAAGTTTTGCAAGTATTTCAATCGATTGAATCGCTGAAACAATCGATTAAATCAACTTAGAAGATTTTTTGTAAAGTGTTTTAATTGATATAAACATTGTCAGTATCAGTTAAAACAAATCTGTTAAAGAATCAAGAACGTTAAATTTTTTTTATAAAAGTAATTATTATATATTTTTTTATTTTATAAAAATGATTAATAAAAGAAATTTTTTATTTTTTTCTTTTTTAGGTGTAAAAGTATAATTAAATAAAAGATAAATATATATACTTTTGCATTTTAATTTTCAAATATTAATTTTTTTATGAAATTAATTTTAATTAAAAAAATTAAAGTGATATATATATATATATATATATATATATATTTTATTTTTAATTTATTAATATTATCAAATTTTAGCTTAATAATTAAAAAAATTACCAATAATTTAAATTTTAATATATCTATAATTTTATATAATTATTAATATAAATTTAATTCTTCTAATAATATTAACACATTTATTAAATTAAAATTCTTTACTTTAATTAATTATTTTAAATTTTTTTAACGATTTTTTTAAATAAAAACAATAAAACTTAAAATTAATTTCTAACTAAATCTTCACATATTTATGGTTAATACTATATTATATTATTATGTTTAATTAAATTTTAAAATAAGTTCACTTTATTTTTACACTTTTATATAAAAATGACTAATATAAACTTAAAATATATATCCAACTATTAAATTATCCAAGATATTAATATAAATTTAAAATATCAATTCAGTAATTAAAATAATTTTAATTTTTTATAAATACATTGAAATACATTTTTATTAACACACAAGTAATATATATATATATATATATATATATAAAAGAGACTAAATTAATAATTAATTTAATTATTGATTTAGTGACCGATCTGACTGATGATCGATTCTAGACTGATGACCGAATCAATGTGACCGATTCTGTGACTAATTTAATAATCAATTTTAATTTTTTTATTCACATGCTAAATTAAAAAATAAAATTAAATAATTATATTACTAAATTATTTAATAAGTTAGTAAACTATTTTTTTAAAATTTTTATAATGTTATTAACAATGTTATCACTTATTTTAAATTATTAAGTAGATTTATATTTAAAATATTTTAAATAAAATATTTATATAAATGAAAAATAGTTATCAATTTAAAAATTATTTTTTTAGTGATCTGAAAATTTAGTCACTAAATCAGTTACTAAATATAAAAAAAAATTCGAGTCACCACTTTTGGTCACTATTAACCATTTTTCTAGTAGTGACTGAATCAGTGACCGATTCGGTGACTGAATCAGTGACCGATATCTGTGACTGAAATTTTAGTCACTAAATCAGTCACTAAATATAAAAAGGGAAATCAGTCACTGATTCAGTTACTATCAGTGACTGTATTTTTCAGTTACTAATTTCGGTCACTATTTAGTGTTTTTCTTGTAGTGAAACCTGTCATTTCTCTCAAGTGTTTGCACTCAACTCACACACCTCATAAAGCTCTTGGTTGCTCCTCTCTCTTTCTCGACTAACACACACCACGACGTTCTCTCTTGAGGTTTGGTAGGTTCTCTCACGCTCACCTCACACATACAAGCTCTTATGTCAATTTGTTGGCAACAAGTAGGCAGAAAGTAAAAGATGCTGTTTTAAATGAGTTGTTACAATTATTTATAGGCAAAATGTTTGTTGCTTCACATGTCAAAAATAAATTATGATACTTATTAAATATGTTTGCAATCCATATTTCTTATGTCACTCGTACCTAAAACCATTAATACTATTATACACTACTACAGATAAAGCTTTCAACATCGGTTGTTGAACCGATGTTGTATCAGGCAACGTTGAAAGTCGTAACTTTCAACGTCGGTTACCGATGTTGAAAGTATGATTTTTGGCAAGATTCGAACTCAGTACCTTAGAGTTGGAGGCTGATACTCCAACCACTAAACTACTAGAATTTTCTGATAATAACTTACAAATAAATTATATTTATATACAAATAAATATATATTCGTGTAAATATATAAATATATAAATACAAATATATTTATATATTTTGATATATTTATATAGTTATATATTTATATATTTATATGTTGGATGTGAGGGCATGCTCGAAGGTGAACGTGTGTGTCGAGTGGGTTTTCAAAATTTGATGCTAAATTTGTGAGCATGTATCTTTATATGAGTTTGTAATTTAATGACAAAATATAATATTTATAATTTTATTTATATAATGATATAAAATAAATTTGGGAAATGTGTCATTCACTCTCAAGCAAGAGTCAATCCCACTTTCACCCTCGATTGAAAAATACCAATATAATTTATTTGTAAGTTATTATCAAAAAATTATAGTAGTTTAGTGGTTGAGATATTAACTTTCAACTCTAAAATACTAGGTTCAAATGTTGTCAGTTGACAATTCTTTAACTTAAGTGAATTTTTGGCTGAAAAAAATTAAAAATACTTTCCAGAAAATATATACAAATAAATATATATTTACGTGGATATATATTTATTTGTATATAAATATAATTTATTTGTAAGTTATTATTAGAAAATTATAGTAGTTTAGTGGTTGGAGTATCGGTTTTCAATTCTAAAATCCTAGGTTTGAATTCCGCAGATGACAATTTTTAAATTTAAGTGAATTTTTGGGTGAAAAAAATAACATCGATTCATCTAGGAACCGACGTGGAAAGTACTTTCTACGTCGGTTGACTAAAAACTGACGTAGAATGCGTTTAATATTCAACTTTTAATGTCGGTTCATCTAGAACCGACGTGGAAAGTAATTTCTACGTCGTTTCAGCTATAATCGACGTTAAATGACGACGTAGAAAACATATTTTGTAGTAGTGATAGAAATATCACACAAATAATTTTTTTGTTTTACAACACTGATTGTGTTCGGATGGGGGTTTTCCGAAAGTTTTCTTCTGCTACGCAAACTCCAAGAAAGTTATCGACTTGCTGCATGATGAGGTTCCTGTGCATTTTGTTAGAATATTGATTGATCTTGCTAGCTAAAGCATATCCTCGTATAAGAAGAATAATGTTGTTGGGATGTTGTAGCTAAGACTAGAGAATATATAGTAATCTTGCATTAACCTTCATCAATCGATACTTTGTCATTAGTTAACTCAAGTGGAGTATATGAATCCTATTTTTCTCAACTTCTATTTTAAAGATAACCGTCATAAATATTTACTATATTAAAATATTTAATTTGGGGTTGGAATAATTTTCTTCACCCAAGTTCACTCAAATTTGATTGATCTAGTATAAATTCAATTTAACTAAACAAAAACTTAAAACAAGTTAATTATTTTTATTTACCTTCTCATATTAGTCAATTTATTCAAATTAATCAACCCCTCTAAAGTTCTTAGAAAGATATTTATAGATTACCCACCAACAAAATCATCACATAATTATTCGAATCCGACGTTCGTCTCTTGAATATGAATTTGTTCTATATTGACTGAATTTTTTTTTTTCTTTTGGGAAAGGATTAGATGCTTTTATCTTGAATGATAATAATTCCTCTTTTTTTTTTCATTTTTTTTTTGGCTTTACTTGGATAGATATCACAATAATTTGAGGTGGTAGGTAGCTACTATACATCACTAGATAATTAGGTTGTTTGTTGGACTGATACTGTTAAATCTTTCCTTCTATAGGGCAATGTCACAATCTGGTTGTGGCTGATACGGAACCTGATTCAAATGCAAGATTATTCCTTTTGGTTAACAAGTCCAAGAAATATCACATCATATAGTACCTTTTTTTTTATTTTATTTTTTTTGAGTCATGAATTCAAACTCAATGGAGCATCGTATATAGTCATCACCATGCATATCATAGACACGCTTTCTTATTCCCCTCAGTCATGCATTTAAAGAATATATACAGAAGGGATTGAAACTTTTCCACTAAGTTTTCATTGTTTCAACTTATTCCAAGTTGGGATAGTAATCGGAATGAAATTCCCATGCTTTGATTTCATTTTCTTCACAAATGCAGACACGTAATTAAGAACATTAATTAGTTGCTTCCTAGTTGGATGGTTTCCCAAGTTCACTGCGGATCTATCGCGTGCTCATGAATTTAAGTTATATTCTTCTTTTCTTTGTCATAAGATTCTGTGTTTTCTTTTCATGCAGCAAATTATTTATTCTTTAGTGTTTTACTTATCACTTGTTGCAAAAAATATAAATATAAATATATATATTTATATATTTATATATTTATATATTTATATTTTATATATTTATATATTTTTATTTTATATTTTTATATATTTTTATATATTTATATATAATTAAATATTTATTTTTTAAAATTATTTAATTTAAGAAATTATTATAAATTAATCTAATTATGATTAAATTAAATTATTAAATAAAAAATATTTAATTTTTTAATTAGGTGAATATTTACTAATTGTTAATTTATCGACTGATTTACCGATCGGATATATCCGTCGGTAAATTCATTCATAAATTACCGACGGATATATCCGTCTGTAACTAATTATTATTTTACTGACGGATATATCCGTCGGTAAAATCAAATTCCACAAATATTTTATATCCGACTTGGTAATTCGTCGATAATAATTATTTACCGACGGATTTAAATCATTTCAGAATATCCGTCAGCAATATCGCGATTTTCTTGTAATGATATGTACCGTAATAGAAACATTTTATGCAGTTTATTCATTAAAAGTTGTCACTAATATAAGTTTTAAGATAACTACCTATCGAAGGTGATAAAACTGTAAATGGTAGTTTTTGTTGGATTTTATCAATAGACCATGTTGTAAGGAAGAGAGACTCTCTTAAGGAGGTTCAAGCAACTCTTAAATAAAAAGAGTTAAACCAAAAGTTTGATGGGTAGGTGTATAACACTGAAGATGGCTTAGTAGAAAGTATCACATTATAGTATATAAATATGACCTAGTATAATTTATGAACATATATAGAATTCATTTTTACTTTAGAGTTTTCTCTATATTTTCTTTACATTTTTTTTGGTTATTGACTTTTCAATTTCTTAATCATCTTTAATTTTGTTTGATTCATATTTACTTCATCTGTTTTTCTATGGCTTTATAAATTCCTAACATTAATTTTCTCATTTAATCTTTGAATTGATATTTGATTTGAATTTATTTGGTTGATTTAGGTCAATTATATCATGAATTAATATTAAGCTAATGTTTTTGTTTTTCTTGTGGTTGAATAATGCTTCTAGATCAAGTTGTATGTGATAAATTAATTAAACTCAATTATTTAAGATATTAATTTATATAAATTAATATTAATTAAACTCAAAGGATTCATTATAAAAAAATCATTTTAGCTGACCGAAAAATTCTATCGCTAATGTCAAAAAATCGATCGCTAATCAATTAGCGATCGAAATTAGCAACCTAAATGCTGCTCATCACAAAAGGACAAATCGCTAATGTGTTAGCAACCGATTTTAATTTCTAGCGTAAAATAACGATTGAAATTAATATATTAAATCGATCGCTAAATCTATGGTAAAGTTAAAAAAATAACGATCGATTTAAATCGATCATTAAATCAATGACAAAGTTAATTATTTTTATTTATCTAAAGACTCCTCTACCTCCTTTTATATTATATTTTTATTATTCATTACATTTTATATAAGTTTGATTTATTACCATGATTATTGTCATTACATTATATATTTATACATTTATATCTTTATATATTTATATTTATATATATTAAGAAAAAATTTAAAATATAAATATGAAATATTAAAAATAATATTATATTTTTAAAAACAAATATTAGAAAAAGATTTAAAAACATGTATAAATTATATTTACATGTCCAAAATATTAAAGATATCCACATTTAAAAAAATACTAAAAAATATTAAAAAATTATACTTTAAATTGATTAAAATATTTAAAAAAAGTTATATTTATTAAAGTATTAAAAAATATTTTGTAATATATAAGTTAAAAAAATTATCATTAAAATTTTTAAAAATTATTAGTTTTGTAATTTATACACAATGAAAATAAATTACAAATATTATAATATAATGGTATATTAGTATAATATAGTATATTTGTATTCTAATTTTTAATTAAACTAAAATTACGCTAATAATGTATAATAATATATGAGGGGATAATAAATTTAATCAAATTACTTATATATATATATATATATATATATATATATATATATATCCTTTTTTAACTTTTTTTTCTTTTTATACTTCTCACTCGTTAGATATTGTTTAGATATTATTTAATATTGTTAAGATATTGTTAGATATTAACCATAATATCAAATCATAT